>JADWOT020000181.1:0-81000 GCA_036345935.2 Taenia hydatigena
GATTTTGGCATTCGTTGGAGAGCTGATGTCAACACTGTAGTGAAAAGTGCACCACTTAGGTAAGCCGGTGAAAACGTCTGAGATTCCTGGTCAGAAAAGGTCCATTCATCACCTGCTGCCTACACACCTGTTTAATATACTGCTTCATCAAGTGAATGCAGTTCATGCCACAAAGTACCAGAGGAACTTCAACTAAGCATCACAATACAATCAAGTAGGAATGTGTAAAGCCGATTCGCAAGAATCCATTACTTAGAAGGTAATAATGCTCACACTTTTAATGGAGGGGCCGAGGTAAAGGCTTGTGAAGGTTGTCACTACTAGTGAGCCAATAATTTATTGTTTCCACACCACCCCCAAATTCCACTGAGCCGCGATATTCAACATGTCGGCCTCCGAGTTCATCCAATATTCCTTTTGTCTCCTCGCTGATGTGTGTTCTAATGGCTAAAATAGATACGTTTTACGATAAGATGGTGGCAATAGGAAAGCAGGTAAAGGAGAATCCCACCAACCGATTCCAGACGACCCCATTTTTATTGATTGATTAACGGTATTGCCAAAGAGGCAGAAACGAGGCATTGTAAGTCCCAAGACACCGGCAACACAAGGTCCTGCAAAATGACAAAGAGTCTTTCCCCAATGCCTTGCAACAAGACGCATATTTTGCAGTCCCAATTAAAATATGACTTTGAAATCATCCTGCATACCAGTAGGCTAGAGCTTTATAATGGCTTATACACCTCGGCACTCGCTATCTGTGCAACTGATACATGATACATGAAGAAGATCAAATGCGAAGCTGCGACTCTGTGAGAATGCATTAGCCCATATTGCACATAGACAACGGCACGGCTCTGGAGTAGGGACATCCGATTTGTGATTTAAATTCAGCTTAAAATTCCAGCCTTAGAATGCTCTTTTGCCAAAGATAGTTCTCAAGCGCCGTTGGAGTTTATTAAAACAAGTTGATGCGCAACTTGCACGCATGGATTAGATAGAGGACTGGATCAGATACAAATCCAACTAACCGCTATGCAGACCGATGCGCAGCCTGAAGGGACTCGCGGTAAGTGCTCGATGGCAAAGGTGCCAGAAACACTGAGCAGGTGGAGGGCCATCGTAGCGAACTCAGCTGCGTGACGTCGTCCATTGCGGACCGGCAACCCTGAATTCACCATGCAGGTGTTTTCTATCATCTCCGCCTACAACTGGCAGATTCAGCGTCAATTGGCTAGCACTTAGGGTACTTCCGTTCGGTCTGCGCTCGTGCTTCAGCGAGAGAGACGCAGGTGTTGGTTAGATTAATGAGCAAAGAGACGGAGCGTAAGACCCTGCTACCTCGATCAACTATTTGCTCTACATGATGGAACGCCATCCTATTTGGACAGAACAAACGACCGATTCACAGCCCGCATTTCTTTAACCTTAGTGCAATCCTGTTTACTTAGCAAATCAAGATTTAGGCAATGCCATCAAGGCAAGTAAAAGAAGCAGAGTAGTTGTTGTTTTGTTTCGTTTTACGTGGTTGTACACCAATTCAAAGCCAAAATATTTAATCCTAACAGTCACTACTGCCGGCTAGGAATCATGTGACAGAAAACTCGCGGAGGAAGTGAACGACAGATGGGAAGTTCTTTTTTCCTCTTCTCCTTCTCTAGTTCATCCATTCGAATTTTCACCTCTTCTTCCAACCGACTCGAGTAGTTCTCCATCATTTTCAACACGTGCTCTACAATGGATGTTTTTATTGCAAGGTTGAGGAGAGGATCAAATACGATTGCAAGCCTACTTCTCGCTGGTCATTCGTTGAATCTCTTTATTCATTTCCTTGAATGTTGGTCTTAGTCCAGAATTATCCGACCATGCTCGCTCAACAATGTCTCTATAAGTTGGTGGGACACCCAATTTATGAAGCTAGGATAGGAAATCGAGAGGTGGTTGATGGGTGCTTTGTCACTAAAAAAGGACGTGATATAACGCAAGGCCCCGCAACTCCCTTTAGACCTTCGATAATACACTTCTGTAGCAGCAGCCTATTTCTTTTACGGTTTCTGTGACAATTCCACGCCACATCGGCAATTCAGACGTCAAATGAGGCAAATATTAGTAATCCCCTTAGAAATACCTTGGTTGACATAGCCGCCTCGACAATGATCGTGAGAGTCTTAACCCGTGCCTTCACTACACCATACATGAACAGTACTGAGTCTCTAAATACATCTGGAATCCTCCTGTGAAGGCCTTGACAAACTCAAGGCGATATCCTGGAGTGCAAAGAAATGCTCACTCGAGGCCAAAGGGAGGTTTTTCTTTGCTCCTGATGCGTTTTATAATCTCTTCCACTGAAACATTTTCTATTCCATATGGTTTCGTCTGATAGAAGACTTCGTAAATCAATATGCCGAATGCATGGACATCGTCCGGCTTGGTTCTAATTAACGCCAAGGTCTCATCACACAGTAGCTCAGACGCTGTCCACAATTTTTCTATGGATGCGCTGCAATTTTAGGGGGCAATAAATAAAGCAACCCTCCGGAGTTGGTTGATGGACAACTGTCTGTCAAGTTGTAGATTGCGAAAATGCCAAAGTCGGTGATTTTTAAGACGTATCGGCAATTAACAACGCAATTGGCTGATTTGAGTCTTCCGTGAGCTTCGAGGCTTGTGCTATGGAGGTACCTTATCCCCTTGTAACGTCACATTAGAGGTAGCAGTTACAAGCATCAGAGAGAAGCGATTTGCTTAAATACCATAAGATAGCATTTACTCGCCCAAACTAAGTCAGTTATAAGAGAGACCCTGAAATCCCAGTCATATGTGATGCTTTTGTTGTTGACAGCATCCTACATACTGGAACGCAGTAACTGGCAAGTCGGTAGCATGTGCCGTGTATCACTGTATTGAGCGTCTGTTGCACATTAATGGAATCAATGTTAGAATTACGGACGTGTGGTTCTCGCCAAAGGCTGTTGTGCAGCATTTGCGAGGGGTGTGAGATTGGGAATTGGCAGTAGTCTTCATAGCCACTTCATTTATAGTTCTGACGGCAATCCTTTAACTGGTGGAGAACATCAGTTTTGGACGACCATTTTGAAGCATGTGGAACAGAACGGAAAGCGTGATGACTATGTCAACTTTCTACAAGGGGCCAAAACAAAGCAACTCTGCCCGTTGTTGGAGGAGTTCTTTTGTGAGGATGTTTATGAAGTGTTTATGAAATAAGTTTCCACTGTAATTCACCGGTATGTTCCCATTCGTCGTGCCCAATATCTTCACCCTTTCTGGAACGACCTCAACTGTACTTCATGCCTATCTCTGTAAGTCAGCCAGTAGTCATGTTCTTGTGCATTGTGCCATAACTCACACAAATTCGTCAGCAAATCACTGATATTATTGAAGGCACATAAGTGTGGAAAATGTTAAAAATGAAAGCAGTGATATGGATAGGTACTTTTGGCTTATTAAACAAGGGGGACTTATTTCATAACCTGAAGGCTTCCCCGATGATAGCAATGAAGAACAAGACTGAAGGACTGCGGCTTCACACAGTATTCCATGGAAGTGTTGACGGTTTTGTGTCACGATTTTCGCAGTCCTGCAAGGTGATCGATCGGCAATCAAGCCCTTCTACAAACGATTATGCCGTGCTCAAGATTCTGCCTTTATGAATGTTCGTCGTTAATTGAGGAGATTAATCGACTATTCTCACACATCGCACGACTCCGCATTCCTGATAATAGAGGAATATGCGTCACTACTGGCATAAGACGGAAGTAGCTAAAAAAGGCAGCTGGAAATGGCACGCAAAGAGCTAGCAGAGGAGCTGCTGACATATTGGAGATGGTGAATAGCCTGTTCACCGCCTACAGCCACACCGAGTGGGAAGCATAGGGCAAGATGTGCAAGCGATGCGTGCTGAAGCCGATACTAGACAATCAGTGGTGCCAAAGATTTCTTTGCCACGTTATCGGACATGGCAGGATATTACATCCCATCCTGCATACAAGAAGTCGACTCTTCAAATTCCTCGCATTAGAGGGAGGGAGGAGGATCGCGCTGCTTTATGCTCATCATCAATGTCAAATATCATCTTTCGACGCATGAATACAACCAATAAATCCCATTCTTCTTTCGAGCACTACTTATTGGCTTTTAGGAGGAAAACACTTCTCCCTGATTACACGCTGCGGACCTATCATACATAGCTCCATTACATTCCTCTTACTTCAAATAATTAACATTCGTGTGCAGCACTGCTTGAACATGACTAGAGCCATTAACACCTCGCACTTACATCTTACGCTGTCGACACGGACATAACGTACATTTAGTTGAGCAATCCTTCCCTTTCGCACTCTCCGTAGAGGCTCTTAATTCATGCTCGACGCTGCAGTCGAGGCTCGAGAAGTAGGCAGGAGCGCATGGAAGGAAGTATGGACATTCGAACTCGACACCGCATCCATTTGCAACTGTTGAGACTGAAAGTTATAGACCATTCAGTTAACAACACTTTGAGGCTAAGAATATTCTTTTGTTATTTGATCCTTCCAAAACATTCTCACGTCACCGTATCCATTTGCCAGTGGTTTTCTATCGGCACCGCTAAATGCAAAATCGACTTCCACAAAACGAGTTTGAGCAAATTAAAGTGCCGGATCTTGCGCACAATCCGTCTAAATTGACCACATCAGTGGGGATACACAATTCGCTCTACCTGTATACCAACACAATTGCCAAGTAGATGAGACCAACGTTGAACAACCCAAGTAGATTTATCAGTAGAATAGTTTGTACTGGCTCGAAAGGATTGATACGCGGTGGCAGTTTGGACTTACTCCTATACTAATTCCACAAGGCGCAAACAAGTAGCATTTACGTTGAGGTCCGCGTCCATCGCCTGGCAAACTCATCGCACTCCTTGGCTGGGAGAGCATTTGTGGATGATAGATGACATCAATGTGATTAAAGGTGTCTGCGTATCCCTTTTCTTGGACACCAACATCAGCCACCTCAGTGACGTTGGACTTGAGGGAGAAGATAAGTTCAAAGATGTCTTCTGAGATATCGCCATCTTCAATTTGTTAATGAAAGGTGATGGAGGGCAGTGTAGGCGCTTTGATGTGTAAGAGGATGCGCAGTGGTTGGAAGAGACTGGCAGAGGGGGCGATACTGCTACCACCCTCTTGCAGCAATTGGATTTGAACCACTCGCATTGCTAGCGCTGCCCCACTAGCCACTGAGAGGTTGATTCGCTGCCGAGAGGAAACCAACTCACCAGCGAACAAGAAATCCTCTATGCTCTCATGCGTATATTCATGGGTAGGAGTGAGCTCACTGCAAGAGGTAGCACCCACGCTATACAAAGGTTGGGTGTTGAAATACGTTATTGTTAAATTCAATGGCCGAATTTACCTGTGTGAATACTACTCTCATCTCCTCTATTTACTTTTGAAGTTTTGACATCGCGCTGCTTTACGAGATGCCTTTTAACTAAGGTTTGAGAGATTTTACAGGTAGACGTTGATTTAAAGCGGCAGTGTGTGCAATAAAACAGATTTGCAAACCACCTATTCTCAGTGCGTCTCTCGTAACAAAAATCTGATTTATCACCGCCAAGCGCGAAGTCACCTAAAAGATGCACGATGTGCGTTACCCTCGATGTATCTGGTGCCCTTGGGCAGTGCTGTGACAACAATGAGCGAACGACCAGCAGCCCATGCGGGTCCAGCTCGAGACAAATGTGCTCTCCATGCACGCAAGGCATCGTAAGTTAGCATATCCATAAGACCCTTGTGCATGAGTGCGATCCGCCCTTGCTTGATTCTGGCAAAGTTCTTAACGCCCACTACGAATTTCACTGCCAGCTCTGGTCTTGCTAATATCAGCGCCACTTAATAAGAAATTCAAGCGAGTAAAAAAGAGAAACAATTCGCATGGGGAACAAAGTGATCGCTTACCGTCCAAATGGTCTTCCAAAGCTCCAGTAATCTAGGCAAGTTTGCCGCCGATGTGATTGGACACTAGTCAAGAGTTCAAGCACGCTGTGCCTGTTCCGGGAGAGACAAAGTGTTAATAGGATTGAATCTAACATCTCAGGAATGTAGAGGATAGTAGTGTGTAAATCGTAGGACAGTGCGATGCGCCTCCATCCATTGTTGACGAGATAGACAAGAATGCCTTGTAGAATGGTCTTGCGCTGAACTGCAACAGATACCGCAGCGATGGGTGGGGGAGTGAACCACGACTACTGTCGGAGAGGTGGTTGACAAAGACAGAGGTGGAACCCAACACTTGACAGTAGTATTAGATCTGGTAGAGTTGAGCTAGTTGCGGCTCCTTTGGGTTGCCGAGATTGATATACTCGTTCATCAAATTACAGTCGCTAGCTAAGGGACACCCCAGTAACACGCTGAACCCCGCAGAGTTTGACGCATTTTGCTAGAATTGCAAAACGATTAATTCGATGCCTCTGAAACACATTTTGGTGGCAAGTACATGTTAAATAAAACATTTTCATTCCCTACACCGTTACTTGCAGTGACGTATGCTACAATTGGTTAAGGATGAAAGTGCGGAAGCAGAGGGGATTGTGAGGAATAAGCTCAACAAACCTGAGTGTTAAATTTCAACTCAAAAGTATCGCCAAGATTTTGCACAGATTTTGACATTGTAGTGTTAGACTTATCGGTGAATTCTAACACCTGGCTCTGACGCTGATTACTTTCCCACTTCAATGGATGGTTAGTTGGACAGTAGAGATAGGATAAATACAGCACTCGATACTGTTACGAGAAGGCGTTAGAATGCGGAGGTGGTAGATGTCATCACGCTGTTTGTATCTATAAGCAACTCGATTTTAGGAATGGAGGTAGTTTTTTATCGCGTGACGTGGTTGCCATTCTACCGCATCGCAACATTGCGTATGATGACATTGAATGAGTTAATGGTTAATTAACACAGTATGGAAAAAAAAAAACAATTTAGGACGGCTTTGTCTTTAGGTGAAGTAGCAGCACCAAGTATCGCGCTTTAAGCCTTTTCAGGAAAATAAATTCCACTTTTTAGGTTTCTTTCCCTATGTAGACATTTAGTGTTGTTACCTCCAAATTTTTTTTCCTTCCCCAATCCTAACTCTGCAGAAAAGGGTAGGAAATGCTTAGAGAATGCTTTTGACTTGGCTGCGCCTAAGTCAAGAAGCAAGCTGCGTAGACATCCTTTTAGTTTGCCTAAAAGTTCGATAAATAGCTAAAAGCCATCTTGAAGCGTGTAGGTTAAGGAAAAAGAAGGCTTTTTAATCTTATAGCATAACGGAACGAAGCAAATGCAGGATTTAAGCTTAATTGCCCGACCGAAATGAACAAACATCCCGATTTCACTAAGTCGGCGCCACAAATAAGCACTGCAGGTGGAGAGGAATAACTGAGACCACAATCTACAGCATCTTACTTCATCGTTGTATTCAGGCCTTCTCTACAAGGTCCGCAAGGCTCGTTCTTCTCCATCGGGTGTCGCATCACAACTATGGACATAACCTCGGGGGGTTAATCATTAATTATCCCTAACCCAGTAGCGAACTTGGAGTCCGTTCTTAGGGTATGCACGCACACAAGCATTGTTTCAACGCTTTCGATTACAAGTTACAGATCAGAAATTAACAGAAATTTGAACTTTAGCAATAAAGAAATTTAGGTAAAAGCACAAATAAAGACTAGTGCTACTCTACTGATGGTAAAAGTAAGCATGCTGCGAAGTTATGGCGGCATTTTAATAGAGTGCAAGGTATGCCATTGCTTTTAGGTTTTTATTTATATTTATATGCACTTGATTTTGTGCTGAAAGAATGAAATCTAGTTCAATCAGTGATTTATTAAAATGATCCTTATGTTTCACAAGTTTGTAAGTGCTAAAAAGGCCCATTATTTTAGCATTTGCGCAAATCATAGGATTAATAAGGATGCAAAGCTAGGGCTTTAGGTATTTTCGTCCAACTAAGCTGGATGCAGCAAGAGAAGGCAAAAAAATGTTGATTCCTCAAGATTTTGAGGCCTTAGGAGGCCTAAAAGACAAAGAAGAATCATAGAACAATACCACTTGAGGGTAACTATGCAGGCATGCGGATATAAAAAATGCTAAGCAGACATGTATGTGCAGTCTAATGTAAAAAGGAAGTATTCTTTGTGATATCTCGTCTGTTATGACTGTCGTTCTCGGTTTTAGCGACTTAGGTGGCCATATTGCCCTAGCCAAGTGGGCTAGCCTCCGGACCATGCCAGTGGTTTCATTCCCATATTTGCCTTTAAGGTAAATTCGATGCACATATTATTGTAATTTTAGCCGATATTGCGCAGCTCACGCAGAGCTACGATGACCATGTGTGCTTAACACTGTGCTAGGCATTCTAATTTTCTTTATGGCCTTGACAACGTGACGGGCTGGTATACCAAAAGATTCAACATCGTAAGCACAAAGGAAGAACAAGCACAAGTTAATGAAATCATCTTAAAATATCAACAAACTAATGCATTTGCAACCACCCACAATAGCTTAAGCTGTAACAAAGTAGCTATGCTAGTTTGGATCTGGAAGGGCTTCCGCGTATGGGCATGATTTCCCCGCTCTTAAGAAAGACTGGCCCTCCGTCTCTCAGTTGCAATAGATTTGGCAAATGTACCCCCTGTACAGTACAGTCATCGGTGCGCCGAAAGCGCTCACACTCTTTCATCGTAAGGCTTGTTGCCCAATTCCACAATCTCTGATTCATTTAGCTCTCCTTCTATGAGGCGGACAAATGTGCTCCCATGGCAATTAGTGTGTATACGAAGGCGAACGCTCAAAATGTTGCGTCCCTGGTGAGGCTTCAGGTAAAAGCTGCAGTAATTGATAAATGAATTTGATGTGCTGACTGTCTTGAATGGGTCCAGTACCTATTTTTGAACGGGTTCCCCTATTTATTATAATTAACTGATTTGAAGCACTCTGGGCATATAATTTGAGGCTGGAGAGTTGAAATACACATCGGAGCTTTTTCGGTGGATTAAGGGATTCATTTTATGCGAATAATTATTAGTGGCTAAAACAATGGCAATTCTACGCTGAGGTGAATCTGCTGAGTACAGGGTGCGTGACGCCATATCCTGAGAGTTGATTTCTTTTCTGTAGCGTACTGTGGTTCAGTCATTTGGACGTCCTTATAGGTGGATTTTGCTTGAATTGAACACGAGCCAGCCGGTATGACGCGTTGAGCCGTAGCGTCCCTTTTATAACTCGTTGTTCCATTTTTTTCTTTCGTAGAGCACTACTATAATGGTATCTGTCGTGATTTTTCTCATTTCCTTCCGAGCCCTCACTGGATTCTAAGAATATTGCCATTGGTAGCTGCCACCTCTCAGTTTTCATAATCTTTTACATATTCCGGGAATAAAATCTGAAGGATGAATATTGATGGAGTACTGGATGCTATCAGAATTGATATTGTGGGTTAAATTGATGCCTCTCTCTATAAACTGAGTGTCTGTGTTGCTAGGCCTAAGCCATTAAGCCAAGGTAGAGATGGCTCCAAGGATTATCAATTGCACGCCAGAAAGCATCACGTTCGTGCATTTTGAAGATTTAGATGCCTCTTACTCACCCGAATACGGGTGGTGGTGGTGGTGGGTAAACTTATATAGGCGATCAGAAGTGCTCCTGTCAGTCATTCGGTCGGAGGTTCTACCGCGCACAATGAAGCAAAAGACCTTGCGCCTTCTTTGTATGCAGTGAGGAAGTACGGATGTTGGGCCAGTCCATGCCCCGAGTTCAGCATGACATCCGTGTATTTGTATTTGATTGCAAATGTCGATTCACTTTTGCTTTACTCTGCTGTTAGTTTTGATTTGTTTTTGGTTATTATTCTTGCTTTTGAGCATATTGCTATTCTTCGGTGCCTTATTGCGGGTTCATTCGTCTTTCGTGCTGTCACTTCTAATCACCACATCTACACTTCATTATCAAATAATTATAATTTCACTGTTGTCTCCACTTTCCTAAGGCAATGCAAGGAAGACTGCGAGAACCTTGAGGTTTCGCAAGCAGGCATTTCCACTCTTCTCCATGGGATAAGTTTGCCTACATCTTCCAAACGTTAAGGCTTTTTATTTAGGAACAATTCAATTGACCTATTTAGAGTTGAGGTGATATTTATGCTTTGCCATCTCGTTTCAAGTAATAAAAGGCGTCTTTCCTCTAGCAGTAAGTGGATTATTTTGGTTAATGACGAATGACTTTCTTAGATAAACTTTCTGCTCAGAACTCAGTGATAATTGCAAAGATGGGGCACCCCAGTTTGCAAGAATAAACGTTGAAAATAACTGCTCCTAAGCCATTTCTTATGTGTAGGTAACTGTACACTCCTCATTTTGTCAGGTGATGACTGAAGTGGGCATCCTTGCAGCTGACTGAATCTCTTCACCACAACGTGAATAAAGTACAACTCAGTCACCACTAGAATGCACGAATTCAATCTCATTGTGGCGGCATCCTGTGTAGACTATTAGAGTAGCCTCTAAAATGAATATTGCAAAACACGCTCTTCATGTTTTTGCTATATGTTTCGTTGCTTCTTTGAAATCACCTTTGTAGAACGTGCTGTGATACATGCACCGCACGGGATAGATCCATCCAAAGGCCAAATCTACCCAAAAGTTCATCCATCCCATCTCGTCTCTTTGATAAGAATGCATTTGCGGCCACCAACTGGAACCACTTCTTGTTTTTGCTGCATTGAGGAAAATGCATCGGAAGTTATCTCAAGTTTCTCGAAGCGGTTTATGAGGAAGAAAATTAATCGGTTAAAAAGAAATTCGAAACCAAATTACCTAACCAGTACAACCATCTGTATATTGGTCTTTCAGTTATCTATTTCCCATCCAGCCTCTTATCTAATTAATTGGTCAATTCACTTATAGAAGGCTTCTACATTTTTGGTGACTTTTAAGGGCAAACAAACCTGAACGCAGAGCTGAAGCAGCCGTCAAGTAGTTGGCTGATTGGAGGCACTAGACTTTTGAAAGAGTAAGAAAAGGCTAGCTCATTATATTTGTTACTGAAGCAATTCTCGTTTCTACGCCCTAGCAGCCAATATAATCGACAGCAGCAAAGACAGATCCGTTGCTGGATGGTCACGAAGAGGAGTAGCGGGGTTCGAAACACATGAGGAACTTGTATCATGTAGCACAGCACCAGATGCTGCGTTCGCTTAAGGGTTGGTGAGGCTGGAAGCATTCAGACTGTTTGGCGGTCAAGGAAGTAGAATTGGAGGAAATGGAAAGGAGCCTTAACCGAACTTAGGCCATCGCCGCAGAATTGGAGACTGGGATGGTTGAGTTTTAGGCACTGACTGTTGTCTTCTACCTTCTATTTTCGTAGGCTGTTATCGCTTCCTTATTTGTTCATTCGTCATGCCAAATACTCAGCCACTTCATATCAATTCATCCCTTTTCCACTTACTCACCCATCATGCCTTGCTCATAATTCTATTTGTTTTATTTATTTAGTGTTTTGAGTCCATGTATTGTATACGACCTCTTTTGTCAACCCAACTATTTATTTTAACTGCTCGATATTTTTTGATTCTGAGAAGATGATGTGGCGAATTTTGTTTTACGTGTTCTGACAATACCCCTGGATTAGGCGCGTATTTTGAGGTTGCCTTAGGGATTTCTTTACCAAATGTTCGTCTCCACATGCAGAGCCTTTGGTATTTTTGGGGCTGGAGTGGACCGATGTATTCTAGGTATGCGCAACTTTACCAACCCAATGCTCTCTTTGTGCCTTTGGCAGCACGTGCGAAGGTTTGAGCTTTGATGCTATCGGCGTTGCGTGCGGTTCGCCATTTGCGCTAATGAGTCAAGGCATGCAAGCATTTTGTAATGTTTGTGTTGAAGCATTCGGATGCTATTACCTTAATTAATTAAAGGCTGATGGAGACTATGCCTGTTTACTTCAAGCACTTTTTGCCAAGATGTAGCTTCTGCTGACTCTGGCGGTTTTACGTCCTTAAATTATGACGAAAAGTGGGGGATCTGATTTTATCATTCGTTACCAGTGTTTCATTAGTGGGTAAGAAATTGCGTACCGAAGGGATGAGTTTACTACTTGAGGACAGTTGAACCGTTTCAGATGAGTCAGACGTAGCGTTTGAGATTCTAGCACATTTCTCATCTTTACACCGTAAATTCGTATTATTCCAGTAGTTGATAATGAGGGCTCACTTAGCAAATGGCGCTTCGCGGATTTTCCTTTTCTTTGCTCTAGTAGATAGAGGAATCGTTGTCTTTATTGACAGGTGGAAACAAAAAAGACTGCATGTTGACTTTAGTGAATCGATGTGGAATCTCGACTCTTGCGAAGGTAGCATATCGGTTATAGTGTAACTCATCCATCTTTTTGACGAGCAAGGAAATAATAAGGATCATCTTAGCGTAGATGTGGGGGAAATACGAAAACACTTCTAAATTCCAAAATGTTAAAATCATAAAACGATGCCTTGGTGGCAACAGCGGCGATAAAACCAGTATATGGTGGTCAGCATTCGGAATTTTGAAACTTAAGACTCGCGCTCAACTCTCGAGGGTACGTTAAGAGGTCGGTCGTTTAGATCGCACACATAGTTGTAGAGTGGGTAAACAACGCCAGTTGCTTAACAGCTCCTTCCGATACGTCGCTTAGTCGCTTGCAATACCATCGTAGCTTAGGATTGCATAAAACAGCCGCTGCTAGCCCGGAATAATGTAAACTGATTTGAGATGATTAACTGAATATTTTACTTTCTTGAATTGCGACGAAAGCGCAATCAAGCACACTGAACTAGAGTATGCTAAAAGCAGTGTCCATCCCAAAAACCCATCGTCTAAAGGAATTTTTGCGCAATGAAGACCAACAATCTCAGCCAGCTAGTCGTATGTGCAGCTGGCAAGCCTCAGAATTTTACCTCTTATGGAATTTTTGGGATCCCAATTATTATGCGAACGCTACGCCTTGATATCGAACACCTAATTTTGTTAGTCGCTTGAATTGGGATTGGTAGCATACGAGAGGCAGCGGTTTCGCGCCTTTTATTTAGAAAACATTGAAGTCAAAAGATGTGCATCCACTACTTGAGTTCAGTAACATATGCAAGCATTTACGATCAAACCTCATTCAAAGTTGAGAACACTGATATCTGGAAAGCTATTGCACGGGGACCCTCGGAGTGCCAAAGCGGCATTAATAAGATCAAAAATATCATATCGAATGATCCGAATATTGTGCATAATGGCCCAAAGTACGGCAATCCTTAAAGGCAGTCGCAATTACTATGGGCGTCAGAACATCAGCTACGCTGGTGCATCGAAATAAACGTAGCAATTTCTCGAAGCGGAAAAAATCACCAGTGCCAACACGAAGCATGCTAAAGAGGCAAAGGTCAATATCGAATCAAACGGAAGTAGTCCTTTAAGAAAAGGCTGTCTAAAAGTGCAGAAATCTAAAACAAAATTTACTTTAAAGCATTGCATTCTTTCAAGCATGTTTATTGATGGAAAGATTGAAAATATTGGGAAAATTAACAAAAGAATCAGAACAAATAATTTAATTGCAGAAGTGACGTAATGAGTTGCACAGAATTTGAGTTGGAATTTGGTAAGTGGTACTGATCGGGTGGTAGAATTTAGGGTGAGAGTGGTGTGCGAAATGGTTAGAAAGACGGAGTAGAGATGTGGAGGAGTGGCGGAACCGGTATTGAGGAGAATTAGGCTGACGCGATAGTGACTAGACCAAAACGCAGTAATCGGAAGTTTCCAACGAGAAGATCGTGTACAGAACGGATGTGGCCTAATGTATAGGGCGTCTGCCTTCTAAGCAGAAGAATGCGGGTTTGAGCCCTGTCGTCAATGTTTAGTTAGCGACTACCAATCCAACCATCTTCCTGTCGGTGACGTCGGTGAGGACTCAGTAATAAGTGACGCGACTGCGTCCAACTCTACACTCATCGCTTTCCAAGCCTCCTCATTCTGTAAACGAGCAAAACTTCTGCCGGCACTTGACCAACTTCTCTTGCTTGAGGTTGTATGCGTGCTCGAATGAATGTGGCTATAAAGGCATGCCAAATGAGAGAAGGCATGAAACTGACTGCATCGCCTTCTCGCTCTCATAATTGTATCGACAGAGACGTGACCTCGAATAGGCTGATTATGGTTTGTCAGCTTTGACAGCTAACCATGGAGATGCCTAGATTGGCAAACTATTGTTACATTAATCAATCACTCTTTTGTATTCTATCTGTTTGCTCAGTGAGCTATGGGTCGATGCTCATTACGAAGCAATTATGCAGGATGGATTCGGGTGGATTCGATATGAGCTGAGTGCATGCTAGGAGCTCCTCAGAGATTTTGATTAGAAGTGTAGACACAATGGGAGAGGTCAAGAACGGTAGTGGCCATGGGTCAGCGACCCAATTTGACTTATTCCTCCATAAGTCAATAATGACCCCAATAATTAATATCTGGCGGGCGTCTGAGATCGCAAGTTGGATTGTAAATCAGCCTTGCGGAAGCGCAAAGGATCTGCCAGATGGGTTATGCAGTCATAGTCGTAATGCATTTTACCTATTCTCTACAAGTCTGACTCAACTGATAATGTAATTCATACCTCTTTTAGCACAGCGACATCCACTTATGCGAGCAGGCTACGTATGCATTAAGTACTCGATGGGACATAATATGGAGGCGACATTGTAAAATAGATTAAGTGCCCGGGCTCATCAGGTGGCGAGTTAATCTGACTGAAACTGGTGAATTTATCCGTCTCACAGGCAGGCACGGGGCTTAAAAAGGCAGAGAAACTCTAGCATGGATGGATCAATGTAGGTAGGATGGAATTTGGATGCGCTGACGTGCGGCGTGGCATAAGCTAAAGTTGAATGGGAGATGTAGTCTTGATTAAAAGATAAATGCTCTTTGGGTGCGAATGATGAGACGAAGGGATGTGAGAAGCAGGTCGAAGCTGGCCTTGCATGGGGTGTATTACGCCAAAGCCCTTTCAGTTTGTGATTTACACTTCCGTATCTGATTCGATCCACTCTCGATCTTGGTCCAAAATATGCGAATTAGAGAGGATTCGGAAATGACCAGCAGTAACGGAGGCTCATGTATAATCCAAGATCTGCCTGAAGTCTCCCTTTGAGGATCTCCGCCAACTTATGCAATGCATATGCATTCCCGCTCACGGGATTTACCGAATAACTGGCGTGAATACACCTCGACTACTAGGTATGGAGTGGTTTGGTTGAAAAACAAAATACCTAGGTCACGTACTCGTAAATCTTCTTCAGCTTTAATCAAGTCATTTGACAGGTGCAATGCTAAATGACCGCCTAAATTACGCTCGAGTCCCCGAAGACGGCGGCCAACACTCTTAACCTTACACTTGTTTTGAGCCGCGTTCCCCTTTTCACGTATTATAGAGCAAAATAAAGTTGGATTTCCATCCATACTCATTAGTGATTAATAGAAACTTTGTTGGCAGTCTTCATAAGGAACGAAACCTAAAGACTAATGTTTTAAAACTTCTGTCATTAGGCGGTTTGAGATGATACACAGAATAATGTCGATTTGGACCCAAAAATATGCATTAAGATATAAAATGAAAGTCAGTCAAACTTGGATACCAAGTGTAACAATACGGATTATGTTGAGGAATGTGTACAATTTGGGACGTATATTAATAGAAATAGCTCAAGGTTGATGAGCGTGCAGAAGAAAACGTGGACAGAAAGTGCAGACGTTATAACCCAAGTTGGAAGTCCTCTAGAAACGTTACTGCTGCCTGGTGCGGAGCAACATATGAAGCTGCACAAACACGAGATTTCAAGGGTGCAATTCAAAGTACCGAAGCGTTTACCTAAAGTGGAGGTGTACAGCTTCACAGTTTAATGCGTACAATTATTACTAACGCTTTATGTCCCAATGTGTGCGCAAGTGATGACAAAATGAAAGTGTGATGAGAAACAAGAATTTATCCGGTGAGAGCCACAAACTTACCAAATATGTTGCCTGGAGTGTACGCGGACACCGTGTATGTGTGCATTGCTCATGGTTCTTGTTTTTAAACGAACGACACTCTAAGGTTGTTTATGTAACAAATCGAGCATTCTCTTCCATAATTTTTATTAGCATTTAAGGGATCATCAAACCTATATATCCGTGAGACCCGCCACAGAGCGGTGCTACTTCCTCATTCAAAAGGAGACATGCTTGCCACATGTCATAGGCAGAATTGGTTCTAACAGTGTACGATATCCAAGGCAACATTTATGCACTTCTGCCTCGCCCAATCATGTAGACAGTGATTTACGAAAGCTAAACCGGCAATCGACTGAGAACATGGATATGTGACAGAGGCGGCGGAGCCTGCATTCGTACGCAGTTACCATTAGCACTACGAAGATACAGCATACGATCACATTCGGGTTCGATCTGCCTTCTTCTTCCCTTTGCATTCGCCTCAAATCACGTCTCCGCTGCTGTGGTGCTGGATGGGGAGGTTGTGCGCGAATTGGAGGAGGACCACTTCGAGGTGTCTGACGCCCTAAAGGGTGAGAATGTGGCCAAGGCGCGATGAGAACAGGAGTTGGCCGAGGAACCTGACGAAGCTGACGAACAAGCGGATGTCTTTGCGCTGGCTGGATGGGGTAGCACCCAACAAAGTATCAGCAGCACTTTCAGAAGAATCGGTGATAAAAATTCAGAGAGTCTTTAGAGGACCCTGGAAAATCTGTGCCAGCAAATTCTAAGGGCAGCAGGAGACCAGATCCGTGGAGTGCTTAGTTGTCTGCGAATAGCCTGCATCTGTAGCAATATGATTGGATTTTGCTAGCAATTTCCTTAACCTGATTAAATCAGGTTTATTGGCGTACACTGATGAATTACTAAGGTATTTATAAGCACCTATGAATGACTCGGTCTTCTCTACACAAGGGCGATTCCGTTTGAAGAGCTACTTGTAAATTTATGCTTAAGTCAGTCTTCGTGGATAGCTGAATAAAAGCAAAGATGTGCTGAAGAATTGTGCGCACTTCGGGTGCAATGCTTAGCAATTAATTTCAGCGCTGTCTAGATAGCATGGATTTTCACTTATTTTATGCATGACTGCGTTGATACTATTCCTTGGTTTGCATCGAGGGTAGCCTAGTCGCTGTCAGTTAGTGGCATCGCGCTCTTTATAGTTGGCGTAGTTCTTTCCACCCAATTCCTCATTGGCGTCCCCCTTTGATTTTGTTTCCCCGTTACCTTTGCTTTCTTCTCATCACTCCTCCTTTATATTTCACATTCCGCCATTTCAGAATTACTTCAACTGATATTAAAACAAATTCTAAATGTCAAAGGAAATGAGGTCTGACTTCTCTATGTGCACTGCTGAAAATAACTCTGTACTTCTCCGTCAAAACGATTTCTTTACAGATAATTTGGCCAATTGGTCAGAAGGGTTAATCAATGAACAAATTCGTGGGCTAAATTTAAAAGATGGAAGAATAATGAGCACGCACATGCGCTGCAGGACTTCTGTAAACAGTTAAAGCAATTAAAGCTTCTTACCCATTTACGCGACTTGCAATTCTTTGGAAGCACACGAATGCTATCGTCCTCGTCAGATCAAGCATATCTTAACTTCTCCACCGCGTTATATGCTCCTCAGCATAACGCCGACTGCCCAAGTAGGTGTAGCATCTAATATATCCCTAATAATCTAAGAGTCGAGATGTTGCATTAACCAGAAGAACAAACTCACCAAATTAGCATTGCTGTGACTTTAAAAGCCAGCATTTCCCTCAATATAGGTCCCATGGAATCACTGAATCTGTGTTAATGATAGTGTTAGCGTAGGTATCTCTCAAGTCCATGTGACTTCTTTGCTTTACTGTTAACAAAGTAACCGGCATTCACATTATGCATCTACTTCTTACTCAACTCTTTCTCCATTCTCTTATTCGCCTCCCCCTTCGAATTGCGCCTTGTATTCGGAGAGCGAATAAGGAGGAGCAAGGAAACAGAATAAGCTTGTTATTGCCTCGGCAGTCAACGTAACGATGTGACTTGATTCATGCATCTCCTTATTTATCTATCTTATTTATTTGGCAATTGCAGCAGATGCATATGTAATGCATTGCGTCCTCTGATTTCCTTTGCATGTTCTACCACGGCTACTATGGGAGCCTAGGATGCACCTGCACGAATATCTTTCAGAGTTCTACACATACGGCTATGTTCGGCAACTGAGAGGTTTATGTGCATTTATGAGAAAATCAAGAGCACATTGAGGCAAGACTGCATGCAAATTTTTGGAAAAAAGGGGCTACTAGTAGCAGTATCGGAAAGCGGTAGATGATGAGGTCAGGATAGCAAGTGGAAAGCGTGCATAACAAAGATTAACGACAACATGACAAGAATTTGGGTACCAAACATCTCCTACTGCGCATAAAATAGGCAGCTATTGTAGCAGGCTACACTTTTTAGATGAGAATGCAAGGCACCTAGAAACTTGTCGCAAAACACCTTTTCAACCACTTAAATGGTATCCCACAAGAACTATGCAAATAGAAAGACCAATAAATCATTCGCGTTTTTTTCTTTTCTAACATGAGTTATTCTGTCTGTCGATCAAAAGGTCGTCAAATTTAAATCTGTTTTTTTCTACAGTAGTGATTAAAGTAGTTCAGGAAAGTTGTTGGTAAGGCATATCAGATATTTTAGCTCCCACGAATTTTACTTTCGTAAGGTAGAGCGTCAGTGTTTTCGATTCGCCTTATGTTCAGCTGCGTCACCTTCCCCGTGCTATTTGAATTCGACAAAGTGTGACTGTGGTTTCAAAAGCCCTTACCACTTCTCATCCCATAGATTTCTACAGACGCTTAGAAATTCGTAAGCTCCTGGTTGTGAACTTGATGAATACGTGAGGTAAATATGCTGTCTAACGATTTGTACATGGCTAGACGGTTTGTCATTAAGTGATATTATAGTCTTCTTACGAATCCCAGAATTGATGTGTTTAGGTAACATAAGTTGAAATGGGCTATGATGCTAAAGTTGCTTTGAAGTCAAAGTTAATGCGCTGTTATTTAATCTCCATGTTGAGTAAAGTCGCGAAATGACGAAACTTGCGGTGTGCAACGGGTTGGATGGGGATTCGAATTTTGGCTTTAGAGATCTAAGCGGTAGTGTTTCGCAGATGATGTGATTGTTTTCAGATTAACACCATGTGGCACAGTACTAACACTTGTTCATGCATAGTTTTGGATCACCAGTACTTAGCACGTAGAGGAAATCACAGGCTTCTTGTGAGGGCCTTGATAACAAGCTTGAAAGTAGTGGAAGGTGTCTGTTGCGCTGGCGCTAAAGTTTGTGTTAGAAAAAAGGATTACAACTTCCACGGCCGATACAATTTGTTTGTTGCACTTGGGTGAGTTTGTGATGGAGGCGGTGGAATTACCCGTGAGCATCCATGCGATTGGTTGGGAGTGGGCAGTGTTTGTTGCTAATCGTTCGCTATTTGATGACGAGAAGTGCATTGGCGAGCTGAAGTGAGATGCTAGTGTTTTCTCCTGCATACAATGCAGGTGGTGACTGGGTTCGTTAGTGAAATGCTGGCAGGCGGCCATTTTTTCAGTCCGTCTTTAGGCAGGCTATCGCCTGTTACCAACTTTTGTCTCCGATTCTTTTCTTTCACGAAGCAAAGATTTTGCCGAAAACCGCCAGCTTGTAGGTAAAGGGATGTGATTTCTCGATTTTTACATGTTTGGGTGGGAGAAAATCTGATTTCATTAGTACCGCTTTTAACACTGACTTCAACTTACAATAGTGGGTAATTCACCTTTGATTAGAATTTAATTGCCTTTGCTTATATTCTGGCTACTCAAAGAGTCCTATAAAAGATTGGCGATTTGCCATTATGTGCAGCCTACTCACTTTGCCTTCACATCGCCGTTATAGTCAAATACAGTCTGATTCATGAAGCTTGTTAGCTAAAGCCCATACCAACTAAGTCACTGATCAAGTACAATCACTAGGCATATCGAGAGATGACAAGAGGCTTTGAGGACTGCTAATCCTCCATGTCATTTGCCTCTCGCACACGTGCTTCGAAGGTTTTCGCATATTTCCGGAAATTTACTTAATAAAATTTGGTATAGAACCACCATCCCGTTCAAAATTTATGGTTGCTTCCTAGAGGGCCCAATTTCAAACACTACTGAATCCTCAAAACTTTGTAAGATCTGGTTGAAACTGCCCACTTTGCTGCGGCCAGTGAACACCTAAGACTGAGACTTATCCTTCATGTTGCATAACTTATCCGTGTCTCCATAATACCATTGCGGCTAGCAATGTTTTCACTCCACGCAAGACTTCAGGCAATTCTATGTAAAATGTGCAAATGTTTATTGTTCAGCACCTTATTATAGACCTACTATGCTTTGTGAAGAAGACAAGGTGGACTGATTACTGGAGGAACCAAAGTTATCCAAAGTGAAGCCATTCGTAAAACATATTAGGCAAACTAAGTGTTTGAAATCTGAGTAGATTATGGCTATAAAGGTCATCGCACGCATCACCAGCAAGCAATTTAATTCACAAAAACTTTCTGGTGATGCATACGTCCCTCAGAAAGTGCTTTTTTACAGATGGTTAAGCATGCACAGAATTGATTTTGCAACGTGGTTCACACACAGATCACATGGCCCATATGTATGTCCCTAAGTGTCAGCTGATAGCGCATGAGTCCACGTTGGCTTGCTTACAGATTTACCTAACGTTATCCATATTTCCACACCAATCCTTACAATTATCCTTCGCTAAACGGCTTAGTCTCTCTTTTAACGTAGACTAAATGTAGAATTACTGGCTAACGTGGACTCCAAAAGCTAAATTTGATAATTACTCATTATACTTACTTGTACGAGATCTAATTCGTGTTTGTTGTCATTGCGCTCATTAAACAAGCAGGTTCTAACGTCTTTTCCATAGAAGCTCATGAGAAATCTGCCACGTCCATATTTCTCATAACATTTGAAAGGAGTTAGAGGAGTTTTAACATCTTCCAATTATAGCTACCCGACATACCATGCAGTTAAAGGTCGAGGCAGGCATTGCGGCATGTGTATAACTCCAAAAATATTCGCATATATATCTTTATGCTTACATCGCTCTTATACCCGATCCGGTCCAATAAATTGTTGAATTTGTCTGACTTTAAGGCATAATTTTGCCTATGCAAGCAATTTAAAATTGAGTTGTTTAAGTTGTTAGGAAAATGGGATCGTTTCTCGTACAAACTACCATTTGCTTCGACCGGTACAATTGCCGTTGTATAAAGGAGCTCAGACTCACTGGCTTTTTCAAATGCCGTTGCGGCTTGAATGACATTTCGGCAAAGTTTAACGTATTGTTTGAAAGATTACTAGCTTTACGATCTATTTAGTTTAACATTAGTGTTAAACGATGATCCGGGTTCCCATTTTAGGATTCATTGTGTTGTATCACAAAAGAGGAAATTTTACCTTTGAATTTGGAGCAATCCAAATTTCTGCTAAAAATGAAAATGTGCCTTTGATATGCTAATGAAGGAGATTTCGTCAACACAATGTAATGCCGCTACTTCAACCATGATAGATGCAAAACCGCCTCACTGGTTTCTGCGCGGGCAGTCCTGGTAAAGTAGAAATTGGGATTTATGTCCATGCAGTCAATAGGCGTAAATATATAATGATTACCTAAATCACACTGAATAGCAAGACAATGTGTTGTGCCGCTCGCAGTCTCTGATCAGATATCAAGGGTTTCTGATTTGTTTGAAGGTCAGCCGCGATGTCGACAACTTTTAAAGTAGAATAAAGCGAATTTTCATCTTCAGTGTTGCGCGACTTCTGGGCTAATATACTCACAACGAATTAATTGATTGCTGTCATGCGTTGGCTTTTTAAATGAAATAAAATCACAATTAAACGCTGGCGCTCTCGTGCCACTTTGTATTGTCCTCACCCGTTGTAAATGAGGACCGATTGCGCTAAAGCCAACCCAATAATAGCTTAAACTCGTATCCGTAGTAGAGCTCGGGCGACAGGTGCCACCACGCATTCCTTTAAGGGCCAGCCTATTTTTCGAATTTGGCTACCCACTCCATAAATGCCTAGATTAATGACTAATTCTACTATCATCGAAATTTCAAAGACCCATTTCAACCACCGCTTTAGAAAACCGACGATGGACGGTGAAACAGACGCACTTAATATGACATTAGAAATCGCAATATAACACTCCAATAGGAGCAAGTTTATGCGTGGAAGCTATCACAACGAGAGACATGTCCTGTGTCAGCTAAAAGAGGATGAGCTACCAGCTGTGCAATGATTGCGTCAAATTTCCTGCCTCTAAGCCTATAGCGACTGCGACCGGCAGACCTAATTCCACCGACTGAACCACCGTAACCCCACTTACTCCCACGGTCCTGGTGCTTGCAATGGCTTTCCCGTATAATCCCTGAAAATCACTTACATAACGTCACAGCTCATCGCATATGTGAAAATAAACACCATGATGTTAGAGCATGTGTTCTTGCTAAAGTCCACGGCGCAATCGTTCAAATGACCTATAAACATGTTTTCACAACGGACACGTTAAAACACCAGATACTTCGTAGGTCAAGTGTGGGCCAGTCCATAGGTGCGCAACACAAATATAAGTACGCCTGCAGACTGTGAGTACAAGCAATTACTAGACGAGATGCTGCTTCAAATTGGTTTCATGTTGTTAACAGTTTTGATCTTGCATGGGGATTTCGCACAAAAAATTGGTAAGATACCTGCTATTTCTTTGTCTTAATACATATATTGTCTTTAGCGCATTAGACAAATTATGATATTTGATGAATTAGCGAGCCCGACAAAGTTAGCGGGAATTTATCAATGCGAAAATAACTGATTAAGACTAGAAAGAACATAGCTACTTTTACTACTTTGCATCGCATCACATTACAGCGCAGCGCCAAATTTCATTATTCCATACCATATCACAGTGATTTTACCTTTTTCCAGCTGAGCATATTCATTCGTTCCCTTGATTTTTTTAACTGCTTCTCATCTCTCATCTTGCATTTCCAATTCATCGTCAAAATTCCTTCGAATCAACACTTACTTTTGGTAAGCAGGGTTCTGCCTAGTTTTGTTTGCCTTTGGGCGTATCAAGAAGTATGGATCTTGTGTTAAAAAACAAGCTTGGTCAATGGAATCATAAGTATTATCACTGAAGGTTAACTTCCTGCGACATAAAGTCATAATTAATGACTTGAAAAACGTCAACACGAAGCGATACATTGCAATCTGTAATTAGGCTTTGTTGTAAAAATGGCACAAATCTAGCTGATTGAAAACAACCAAAGTTTTCATCAAGAGTAGTAATGACTAATTTGGTGACTACCAAGCCACAGAAGCAGATGCTTTTGTCTCGCATCAAATGGAGGTCAATGATAAAACAGGAACACTAAGGACAAGCTGCACAATCTTATAATAATTATCTTTGTAAAATGCCTCATTTTTTACAACAGGTATGCAAAACAGGCACCAAGAACAACCCCCTTTTTTGTGACCTGCCTATTAGGCTGCACAATCCCGAGTTATTGGGTGTCTTTTTAATAAATTTGGGGTCTTGATAAAACAGAACGCTCCCCAATTTTAAAAGGTTCAGAGTGCGAAAGATCATGGAGAGATTTTACGGTTGTATACTTGGGCCGAGTCATGCTGTCGGGTACTTTAAGCCTGCTGCCTGACTCATCAGCACTTATAACAAAACGTTCGGGCCTACTCTTAGCAGTAGTCCTAGCCATTTGTTCCTCAACTTGGCGCCTGACCACTTGACATTTACCAGCATTTATGTACAGACAGGTATGAGCGCACTGAGACAAATAAAATTTTATCGACTTCCTGACAATATTGACAAATCAACTTTTTCCTTTGCACAGATCCTAGCATTCCGCGGAAGGTAAAGCTAAGGGCAATCAACTCTACCTCGGTGCGGCTGAGGTGGGCTCCACCTCCCGAACCCTACGGCCATATTATTGGCTATATTGTCAACCGAAAACTCGGCAATGGGCGGCAGGACGAGATTTATCTTCCTCCAGTTCTAACCTACGTCTTCACAGATTTAATGCCGGGACAAACCATTTCTGTCTATGTTAGAGCACTCACGCAAAAGGGACTGTTGTGGAAGCACAGATACGCTAGTGATGTCAGTAGGACAGTAAACGTGACCACACCATATAGGGGAAGAGGTGAGTATTTCTACTCATTTCATCGAATGCTACACAATTGTTTGCAGTTGACTAGACTTTGTAAATAGGGCCTCTTAATGCTGCAAACACAATTCGTAGGTTCAACCCCAATCTACCTGCTACAGTATCTACAACAGACCATAAGACAAGTGTGACTAATGAGACTGTCCAAATTACCCATTCGAGCACACTTAACGTTAAATTGACTTGAAGGTGTTAACAGACCACTTCGAGAAGAAGGGGAAAGAGTACCTGCGATATCCAGGGAGAGAGGACCCGTATCTAATCCTGCAATGACCTCAGCGGAGAAGAAAGGGAGGCCAGGTGCTACGAGAGGACCCTCAATAATCCCTTCACCCCAGACTTCGGCACAAACAAAAGACAGGTCTAACAGACTTTAACAATTGCCAGGACGAAGAGACCTGTTTCACAACGCACCTAGTTATCAGGACTAGCGTGCCTGCTCCCATATCTTTGGCCACTGCACCCATATTTGTTTCCATGCCTCTATTCTGCGCAAACCATCAACTATTTAACCTGCTCTGAATATTAAGGCTCAAAAGTTGTTTTTATCGGATGTGCTAATTAAATCACTCAACTCCTACAAATCTTCTGTCTTTGCTTAGCAATTCATAGATCATGCGTACCAAAAAACTCTCTAATGACGAATACAAAGCCCGACATTCCGCTCCATTCTCACTGAGCCAGTCTAACCCTGGGAAGAGTTCTAGTGCAACTTTAGATTACAAAAAAATCAATTGGGTCGTGTACTGATAATGGATATGTAGTGATTCAAGGCTATATTATAATAAGTGCGTTGGCTTCAATCCTACAATAGTCCCCTAAAAGTCTCAAAAATATTTTATTTTTCGCGGCTGCCTTTGAGAACATTCTAAAAATCGCCTTTTACCATTTATAACAAATTGCTAGGAATGGTAATAGCTGTCATTTTAGGCCTATTGATTATTTGGCTGCAAGGCTGATGCATCGAAAGCCACTCTCTCGCATTTAAAATTGGACTGGAACGTCTGCATCTTTGTAAGCCAGAAAATCGGTAAATTATTCATTTCCTGTTTTTAATTTTTTTAAAAATATGATGCCTTTAAAAGGGCATATCTTAGGTCCTGATGATGTGACAAGCAATAGTATTTATTGTTAAGGCCAAACTAATCGCATGGTCCCTGTTAATTGGTGATGAATTTGGAGCTCAAGTTAGCAAGTGATTCTGCATTTTAATCACATTAAAAGGGACACTAAGGCGTTTAATGAATAAGAAGTGTAGGGAGGATTATTGTGGAAAGATGGATACCGTTGGTTGAACCTGTGCGTAAGCCAAAGCGCACTCATGCCCCTAGCGGCTAACACGTAGGGGCATGCATATTGGCCATGTGATCTGTGTGCTCTCCACTTTGCAATCCCACTTGTAGGCATGCTTGACCACCTGTAGAAAGTACTTATCTAGGGGACGTATGCATCACCAAAAATGGCCTGTGCATAAAATTACCTGCTGACCGCGCATTAAATGATCTATACAAATGAAATCTATTTAGATTTCTACCATTTTGCCTACCCAATAAGTTTTAAGGATGGCTTTACTTTGGATAACTTTGCACCATCTAAGTTAAATTTCGTTTAGTTTGGTTTTCAGTCCTCCATTCCCCATAAAGCTCATTTTACAAAGAATTGCCTGATATCCAGCGTGGGGCAGGAAACATTGTTTGCAACAGTAACATCAGAGGGACATGGGTGGGATTCGCTACGTGAACGATGAGTCCTAGTCTGTCTTTGGTTTTAAATTTCATTGGCACTTAAAAATAGACTGACGCGATGTGGCAAAATGAATTCCAATATGATTGTGATTTCTTATTGCAATTCACTAATCGATTAGTAGGAAATGTGGGGAAACTTTTACTGCGCAGGTGCAAGAAGTGAAGCGCAAGGAGACGCAGCAGTTCTTGAAGCCCACTGTCATCTCTTGGCATGACCCAGTTGACGTGCGCTTACGCAAGTGTATTTCACCAATCAAATTGGACTTGTCTAAGTTTTGTCATGACACCGTATTATTCGGGGATGGTGTTGGTAACAGGACTTAATAAGGCGCCCATCACCAAAGTAGGTGTGTGAGCCTTTTACTTGCGATGCACTTATGGTCGAGTGAATTATTATTGTGTTTGCATGCTGACGCTTGGCGAGTCAATGCTTCCTTCTACCACACTTCTTTTTGATGCTGTCCAACAAGTCCTAAGCAAAGCCTCAGTGTCAGTAAATAGAAGTAAAATTCTGTTCTTCGACCAAATTAGCTAGGCATGCATTCCTCATGTTAATCCTACGCAGTAGCATGTTGGGAGCCAAACTGGTAGAAAACAGCAGTAAACACGAAGGAAGAATACATGAGAGGAGGGGTGTATGTCCTTGCATCTTAGCAATATTTGCGGCTTTTAAACCCTCTCAAATTGTAGTTGGTCATTGGGTGGAGGTACGCGAAATGCATCCATTCTTTGAACACCTGGTGTACATTAAATTGCAAATGTGGGCAAAATGTTTTGATTTTGAGTAAGAGTTTTGCATAATAATCGGCAAACAATGACAGGAATAGCTATCGTTTAAAACTCTTGGAGAAGTGAAATGAATAGTTGCGTTGCCGAAAGCGACAAACCTTCCTTCATTGGCAAGTCATCGTTAAAATGTAAACTCCTGTGGATAGTGTAAAATGGATTGCAGATCCACTTGAAATGATCTTAGGTCTATTCAGTCAAAAACTTGGATCTATATCATAAAATGTTCTCCTTTGGGAACAATTAAGACTCGTCTAGCCGTCGAAACGATAATAGCATCATCCATCGATTTGCCTTTGCGCCTCTTTTTATTTTCTGCTGATACTATTGACTGCCCTTCGCCCGCTTTTTTGGGGCCACAACCTTGTCATGGATCAAAAGAGCTTGTAAAAGAACAACGCATCTCTGGGTCTTTTGTTGACTAAGCACAATGTACACCATCCTGTAGGAGTCCAGTTAAGCAGCATTGGCGGTTCTTATGAATGGATTGTTGGGTGGGAGGGAAGCGGTGTCGACACATCACCGCACTACCCCATTCCTCTTTGCAAGCTGTTATTATGATGAGAATGCTTTAATCAAAAATGACAACTATGGTAAGATCGAATAATAGGCTGAGAGCAAGGAACAAATTACCCTTTTGACAAATGCACCACTCCTCGTAATTGCCACGGCGCAACAGTCAGTGCACTCGACCCACAGGGAACTGTAGACCTGCCCGCTCCGACCTCGTCTTTGCTTTGGCCCATGATTTAGCTCCTTCGCCTCTTCCACTCACTCTTCTCTCGCTTCTGACCAAAGGATTGAAAGGTAAATCTGTCAGGTGACGCACTACCTCCCTCCTGTACACACCGCATCTGCCATGAGCGCCTCTTGCGTAGCCGAAGTCATACGGCATTCGTCTTTAAGGTGAGTTAAGATTAAGTATTTTTACTTAAACAGGGTGGTACATTGTTAAAGCCATGCATGCGTAACCATCGAATTCAGTATTTCCATGCTGCTCAATGAGCTCTCACTCAAATTTCCACAAATTTACGTGCTGACAGCAGAAATTTGCATGTCTTGTGGCCTTATTGAATTTATAGTTGACCTTCATATTACATTTTACATCCAATCTTTAGCTTCTATTCTTTTATTTTTTTCGGCAATCCCATACATATATTCGTATAGGTTTGAGGGTGCATTCTTTTGATTGTAATAAATATAGATCTTGGCAATAAGGATCGCATTTCAGTTGGAGATTTCTATATTTGCGGGCATTACTGAAAATACTAGGAAGCGCACATGGTTTGAAATAATTGAATCGAGGATTTTAAAAGGCTTATTCAGTGATGGTGGCCAAACGCAGAAGTACATACAAATTGATTCGCGTGTACGTTTCCTCTGTTTACGAAGCACTTCTTCTCAGCCCTTTTTTGCTATTCTTTTGGGTTGGGCAGTGTTCGATCGTAGCAAAGGCGGAAAATGTCTTGAAAAGGGTGACACCAGCGTCACACGAAGGTTCTACGCAACAACATTCAGGGCACTACGAAACCCACCATTCGACGTTTGGCACGCCGTGGTGGAGCAAAGCCTATCTGTGGCCTTATCTATAAGGAGACCCAAGGTGTACTAAAGGTTTTTTTTTGGAGAACATCATCCGCTACGCCGTTGCGTACAATGACCATGCGAAATGCAAGACGTTCACCGCCATGGATGCAGCCTATGCCCTCAAGCGTCAGGGATGGACCCTTTATGGCTTCGGCGGCTGATTTGCATTATTGACGACGAATAGACAGTCAGGGACATAGTAACTGTTTTGCAAACGCTCCAACGGCCCTATTCAGGTCCACTACGTTGCAGACTGCATCAGCCTTACTCTGCTTTACTTGCTAAAAAATAGAATTACTCCAAGGATGGCGGAGGAGCGTGAATGAGCAGTAGGAATCACGTTGGCTCGTAGAGAGTGTCGGACGTTTGCTTGCCAATGCAAAGTCTTGACCGATCAGTCACCCAAGAGCGTCTGCCAATTGGAAGTCCACTCGGTGTCGACATGCGCGGAAGCAGTGGGTTGTAGAGGGGTAGTGGTAAAAGGCAAGGATTTCAGAATTTGGGGGCGGATAATGCACATGCGAGGTCGGGCGGTCCCGCATGATGCACATGTGATTACGCTGATTTGAATATGGCATCTGGGAGTTGCAAGAAATAGTCCCAACAAACCGGGGTGGGGCGAAATGATTAAAAGTTGGCGAACAATACACCAAATTTTGATTTCAACGTAAAAATATCGCCAAGATTTCGCACAAATTTTGACGTTGCAGCGTTAGACTTAGTGGTGAATGCTAACAATTGGCTCTGGCACTGATTACACTTCCATTTCGTGGGTGGTTATTTGGACAGTAGAGATAGGATAAATACTGCACTCGATACTATTACGAAAGGCGTTGGGATGCAGAGGTGGTGAGTAAGACCAAGCGATTTGCTTCTATAAACAACTCCCTTTTATGAATGGGAGTAGCTCTATCATCGTTTAAAGTGGTTGCCATTCTACCACGTCTCAACATTGAGCACAATGATGTAGGATGAAATGGTGGACAATTAACGCGGGTTCGCTTTGGATTAGACACGTTCACATGGCACGCATACATACAGGGTTACCTCAGCGTAGACTGTCAAAGTTCGTCACGACGAACCTGTAGATTTTGCAGAATTCCACATAGCACGCTGGCTCTCGAGGCCTTCTGCATTGAGCACTCGGGTACCCATAAGCATCCCAGAATTGCAAAGAAGTCGTTTCACCGTTTTTCGTCGTCAGTGAGCGCACGTAGTATACAGCTGCGGTGACGCTGTGAGCTAAGAATGACAATGCACAACATGTCAGATCCGATCTCATACACTTCGCTGAACCTGGAGGTGGGATAAGACTGACCTCTTCGATCGAGCACGTCATCAACTAAATGTGAAAACTACAGGACCGGCGATCGAGAACCCTAATACTTTCTCCATGGCCAGATGCCTGTTAGTCATGGACCTTTTACCTAAAGTTATGAATTTTAATGTTGATTCACATCTCAATTATGATTACTGATAACACCATCCGAAAGCGGCACAACTATTTGTTTGGCGATCGTCATGAAATGGCACCGAAGGATTATTTTGCAGCGCCCTAATAGTTCCTTTAAATTTCCATCAGGAAAAGATTATCTTCTCCCACAAACCACATGATTAAAATTCATAATCAACTTGGATAACTTTCATTTTGCTCGTTTTTATTCATATTTTAAAAGTACTCCCCTCATACACTGGATATATTTATCTGCTCTGAAGCCCCAAATTCTTTTGCCCTCGGCTCAACGATTTGCGTCTTATTTAGAGAACTGCACTTTTGCTACAGGCTGTCAAATGCACAAACATGCACTACATTTGTCCGAACTCAGAAACGCTTTGTTTGTATCATATTCGTGCCCTATTAAATTGGCCAAAATTCTACTTATAGCATTTGAGTCGCCAAGTAAGGGCAAGTATTTTAATCGCCCGACAAACATTAGTGACCTGACGCTCCTTTGTATAAGCCAACCCCTATAAAGTGTCAAATCAGAAAGCCTTTTGACCTCAGGTTGTCTGCGGCAAAGATTTGGCACTAATAAAGACCAAAGCCAAGGGATCGAAATGGAATCAGGAAGTAGGCCTACCTTACATTCTAAAATGTAAGATTCCATTTTCGTGGTCTTGTATTGTTCCCTGTCTTTTCTCCATTAAAATCTTCCGCCCCTATAAACCGGCCGATTTATTTCCATTTAGCCGATCTAAAAGAAAGAAATGAAGTCAACAGATAATTTGTGCTTTGTTTTTTGGAATGCAGTGGCATGGTAATCGTTTAACTCTTATGTGCTCTTTCATGATCAAATGAGGACAGCTGTGTTTAAGTCATTACTGACTCTCAAATCGTTACTAGGTATGATTGGTCCATAAGTTGGCTAGACTTATTTAAGGCATGCTAACTTAGAGGCATTATGTCGTCCAGCCTTATCCGCTTAGTCAATTCAGAATAAATCACTGAACAGGGGCTGTAATGTAGTCGACATATTCTGGCTTTGCGACGGCAGGTGGATTGCCTTGTCCCTGCCCACTCGCGACTCATGCTTCAGCCGCCACGGTTGGCAGGCCTTGTAACGCTGCACTTTAAGGACCTTAACAATTTACCTATTCTCATTTGTCCACTACCAGCGTCAGCTGAATGTCATCTTCTTCTCACCTCCTATCTCTTTTGCAGCGTTAGCTCGTCCTCAACCCCACCTCTGCGCAAATCACCACATAGCTGCTCCCGAATCTTAATTTAGTAGCAAAAACATTTTGGCTTAAAATTTAGCAGCAACTATGCTGAAGGAGGAGCACTATAACGCATAGAAAATGAAGTTTTGACAGCAAACGTCCTCTACCTTCATGCTAGCAGGTAATCAAGGCCTGATAGCCTACAAATACCATTGTTATGATTGTGCTTATAAGGATCTCTACTCGTTATTTAGACGCAAGCCTTTTTACGGTGAAGGTTGTAATGATTTGAGTAGACGTAGATGAGATTCCCCGACGACTGTGCGGAGTTTAATATTTGTCATAAAAGAAAGTAATGCACCTTAAGATAAGTCATCGACGGTACTGGTATGCTGCTACACAGAAGCACACTCTTTTTAAATGCGCATAGATGCTAGCGCTAAAATACAGCGTCAACTACCAAAGTTGACCACTGCCACTTGTTATTTCACTAATGCCTCTGAACTTTATCGAGCTAAAAATATGTAGGTCTTGCCACTAATGGTTAAACTGCATCTTCGGCAAAAGATTTTCAACAATTTTTCTTTGACCTTATCCAGACATGAATTTGTGACATTGAAAAATAGCTTAACCCTCGCATATGAAGTGCTGCTGCAATGGAAGGAAAAAAGCATTTAATCAATTTGCTCAGGGTAAGGCCTTTAAGGCTTTTAAGATGAGGCGAACTTCGCCCACTGTTATGACGCAATTCCGAATGATTCAACATAACCAAATCTAACATGCCCTTACACTTTGTAAAACTCACGATCTTTTAACAGTGCACTAGAAGAATAAGTAGGATTTTAAAAAGTGTCGAAATATGCAAACGTAGGGAACTGAAAGCAAGGGTCAGAGGCACTGGACGCAAGAAGTATCTCCAAAGTTGATGGACCGGCCCAAGCTTCTTCTTCAGAGCCAACTGAAGGTCCCTATGACATAATAATATCTATAGAAATGGAGCGCATCACGCTGCAATAGATGAGATTCCCTCACTATAAAAAGCTTTATATGCTGTTATTAAACTGCCGGATGATGGTAAGAAGTAGAGAGTTTCTGCCCTCTGACTGTCTTGTTGGCTATGCGGATGATTTGACGTATTTAATTTAAATTACGTGTGCCAAAGCAAGAGAAATATGCAATTCAGAAACCCACAATTTTATGTTTGCTTTTCATGGTGGTTTCTTATTTTAGAAGTGTAAAAAGTCCGTCTAATAAGCAAGCTATTTCCGGCAACAGAAATGCATTTCGAGCTAGTAGTACTTCTGTTCAGTTTCATTTGCTAAAACTCATCAGAAGATAGTTAAACCGTTAAATGAAGGATTTGTTGAATTCACTAACAAAGTGGAATAAACCATGTGTTTTTTACAATATTAGTTTAATACTAAACACTACCACCATCTAGCAGCATTACACGAGCCAGATGAAACGCACAACCTTTTGTGCATTAACTTTAGTTATCACACCCCCAAAATATGGCATGAAGTCAATTTAGTTTACATGAAAAGCGCTGCATACCCTTTCATTAGTGCAGCGAATAAGGGAATTGCTGCCATCAAATGGAGAATAAGGCAGTCCTAGCCTAATTTGATGCCGCAAAAGTTACTTCACTAATTCAGTAACCCTAGAAACAAATACTTTTGTCTTCTATTCACTCGTTCATCTTCGCCCTCGCATTCATTCGCAGGGCCACCCTAACTGGTATTTATCCTCCTTTGTTACGATGTGGTTGATGATTAGTCAGTGGTTTCACACCCCACTGGTATTTTCTGAAACAGCTTGTGCAAGACCGGTGGTAGCGCCTTTGGACTTTCTGCCGCTCCTCATTGCATTACGCAGTGTTGCGCGATTTGGCGGATTAGTACCGTTTACTTTTTACATCAACTAGGGATGCGTGATATTAAAAAGTCCAGTCAACCGTTATTCAGCATGCTCATTCACTCTCAAGGCATTGTCCTCCCTCTCCTTCCTACAGCTTGCAGTACGCCCTAACCAGCATTCATGCCAAAGGTGGCAATAAGCATATTCGCAAACGAGTCACCCAAACAGCTGGTCCCTTCACATTCACTTACTAGGAATATAGCAAGCGAATTTTACTCTTGGAGCCATAGCTCAGTGCTTGTAAATTGACAAGTCTAGTGGGAGGGATCAGGAAAGCAGATCTAGTTTAATTACCTTGCATGCATATTAGAAATTTGGTGCTGACTCGTGCGGACAAACTGGCATGAGGCAGGGCTATCCAGACGAAACTCATCCATAACTGGGTGGCAATCCTTGAGGAATTATAACGCTGGGAAGACATGATGAGCATAGCGTGATCAGAAGGATCAATGGCATCTTCATTAATTCTATTTCATTACTTAAAACGACAGCTCATAACTTTTGTTTCATCTCATACTCTGTAGGTTAGCAAAATACTCGTCGCAGTCTAAATGTGAATAGATATTAATTTAAGCCTGATAAGGCATATTAAAATTGTCTTGAAAATAACACGGTATTCGGCAAATCGTTTCCTATTTTTTTACAGTTCATGGCCCCAATGACATGAGCTGTTAAAGTAACATATTTGGCGCATGGTTTCAGTTGAATGAACAAGTGAGTGCGTTTTATTACTAGCAGTCAGGCCTACAGGAGAAACAAATTTTGAGATTAGTAGCTAACTTTTAGGCCGAAAGGGCAAGGCTGAAATTTTTAGGCAACTATAATGCATAAAGATGGACACAAACGATCGAAGTCATTGCGCACCTCAAATTCATTACAGCTATACGGAAAAAAGGGAACAAATTAGAGCGGAGAAGCCAGTGGGTAGGTTGGAACAAAATGATCTACTTACCATTTGAGGAAAGGTGATTCCTTTTTGCAATAAAGACATATATCAAATCACATCTATGACTTATGAACATTGGCCTTAGATACACTATTTTATTCGGAAGTTAGAGATAGATCTGCTCATGGAAGGAGGAACAAAAGTAAGCACGCAATTTGGGGCAACACATTTATGAATTGGTTTTGATTAGCATTGCAATCTGAATGGCTTTTATATCGGTTAACTTTCATTAAATAAATATGGTTGTTGCAACTCTCTACCCTGGCTTTAAAGAAAAAATCGCTTAAATGTTTTAAATATATTTTTGGAACTTTGCTAAAAAAGTGCTTCTTCATTCTTGTTATGTGTTCTAAAGCACTAGCAGCAAAATGCTGTGCATTTTGAGGCTCACTTGAACCGAATCACCTGTTCTAAGCATGGCAATGGTCAGTGATACTGGTCATGGAAGGTATACTCAATATACCACTCGATTGGCTTGTAAAATCTAAAGAAAAGAGAAATGAACATTAGATGGGGAAGAAGTGTTTTGATTTGTAATGTAATCAAGCTAAAAGGCCACTCAAGCCACTCCATGCACACCTGCTGTGCGTCCTAGTGCTACGATGCAAAATTTAATATGCACTAGTTTTCGTGGTTGTTTTTGCATGTAACAGCAAAACTTGTGTGCATTTTCTTTACACAAAGCATATCAACTAATTATTTTGACATTTTTGCTACACATTTATCAATTGCATTATTTTTTCGATAAAAAATCATGGGAAGTCAGGTATAGCACCTGCATTTCATGTGGAGTTCGAAGGGATGGCGTTGTTAAGGGCCACTTACGACAACGATGAAGATGCTATTCACCGATTGCCTCAATCAGGTGTATGCTGCATAATTTGCTTATTTTGGTTCAACGGCTTGATCACTAAAACAAATGGTAGCTTAGAGCGCTATAATCCTGATTTCAATCCTCTCTTAGATTTATTGTTGTGGTAGCGATAATTTTGCATGTATGATGACAATTCTCTGAAAGATGCGCAAAAAGCTCATGAATTCTGCTTCCATTTTCCTAAATGAGCTTGTATGAAAAAACCGCCACAATAGTGACACAGTCCTTATACGACCACAAGTATGTTTAGGCCAGCCCAAACGTGTTTAAAATAAATGAAAGGAAATACGCCACTTATGGTAGATGACAAAAAGGGTGCTATGAAGCGATGCGTGCTCTTTTAGAACACAAAGCATCAGTTAACAAGACTGATAGAAAAGGCAACACTCCGCTTCATTATGAAGCTGCTGGAAAGCATTGTCAATATGTGATGCTTATTTTGAATAACAACAGTCCCGTAGAAGTGGTAAATGGAAGAAAACGCACTCCGCTGATGTGTGCCGCTATGGCAGGTCATGCTGGGATTGCTCTTTACCTGCTCGACAGAGGAGCTACACTAACTTCTCAACTAGGTGAATACGAAGCATCCGCCCTGACTCTTGCATGCAAGTCGGTGAGACGGTTCTGCTGTATGTACAAAATTAGTTGACTTTTAGCTACCCATCGGGGCCGCTGAAGTTATGTGCTTTACATTTCAACGTCGGTTCTTTCTCTTTCCTTCGAGCTTATTATTTCTAACGAGGTTTATTTGCTTCCATAGGGAAACTTAGAGACGGTGGAACTGCTCTTAGATCGTGAGCCCAGGAGAGCTGATTTGATTGAAGATTTGAACAATGTGCTCCATCAGGCTGCATAATCGGGTCACTCAAGGTGGTGCAATGCCTGCTCAACCATGGGGCAGACATCAATCACACCGATACCACCAACTCAGCAGTCATTTTTTCAGCAATTGAGTTGGGTGATGTGAACATGTTAAAAATTATTGTATCCGAAAAGCAAACCTTGAGCAGCACGACAAGCAAGGTTATACGGTACTCATACAAGCTGCCAGGACCAACTAAATCGATATGGTTACTACTTTGATGGCTGCTGGTACGTGGCTTGGTTCGTGCTTTGGTTTATCTATTTAACTTTGCAACTCCTAAGGCACATATAGTATTATAAAACAATTAAATAATTTGATCAGTATCGCATCAACGCCATGTGATTTGCATGAATTCGGTTAGCCACGTGTGGATTTTGTTCGAGCTTATTTAAAATAGGCTTAGTTAATACCCTTTGTTGCATTTGATCAAGAGATATGTAAAAATATTTACAGGGGCAATATAAATCACGTAGAAGAACTGCAATCGAGGCGGCTTTGTAGATTGCTTATTGAGTAAAACCTGAGGAGGAGGTCTTCGATATGATTTTAGAACCTTATCCACGGAGGGTGATCCGCCATATCCCTTCCATGTTTTACTTCAACTATGTGATTTTATCAAATCTCTCTGCTAGCTTTGTCCCCATTCTCAACATTAAGTGTTTTTACATAACTTCAACAAAATTTTGCTCACTTTCCAATGGACGGGAGTCGAACGTTATAACTGACCCTTACATGAGTGGTTACCCTCGTTCACCTTTCAAGTGTAGTCTCACTGAACCATTGTACCATATCGATGCTTCCCCAAAGACGTAATATGCTAAAATACTCAGACGGAATATGATTTGCTGATAGGCAGAAAGCGCTTAAGGACTACAGAATTGGTCTAAAGACATTTGCTTAGTGTATTCACAAAGAAAAATGCAGGAAATCTGTCGTTTGCAAATCCTGGTATAAATGGTGGACGTCTTAATAAGAAGGGAGGCCAAAACATTACTAGGTTTTAATGATTTCTTTTCATTTATAACTGCTAGTTACCATCGTCAATGGATCAGATCAAAATGGAGCTATTTTGATTGCATTGTATTCGTGTAAGCAATGAGGTGTCAATAGGTTTTATTATCTCCTGTCGATCCGTAATTATTTTGAAGATGCTCAATGTACAATTAGCGGCCACACTACAAAAGATAATGAAAGGATGAGCACAAGATGGAGAGCTTTCCACGGTTAGGCTGTATTTTTAAATTACCAAATATTCAACTCTATCATTTTGACATAAACTATACGCAACACTGATTTTTAGGAATTTTTTGTGTCAGATTCTCTAACATAACGTGAACCTTGGCATTAGAGTGGTGCATGTTTCGTTGAACTTGACTCCCAATTTGACCCTGCATGGGTCAAAGTATTGCGTTAAAATTAATTTAGGATGTGCGGAAGTTGATTTGGCAGATGAGGTCAAAGAAAAGTTGGCTTTTATGTTATTAAATTCCAGTAATGCCGTTTGGACTCTGTAACGCAGCTTTCCATCCCAACACCTCTTACCGAAGTAATGTACTTGTCGCCACTGGAGGTATTTGAGAGCATAACGCATTCTGAGGCCATTATTGGACCGTCGTAAAAGGAAAGGATGGCTACGATTTCAAAAGTGCTATTTCTACGGTTCATGGTCTACTCCTATAGCATGCAGGAAGAGATAAGTCAGCAGGACTTGGTTAGTGCCATGGTTTTACATGCTTGCTAATTTTCAGTCCAAAAATGTCCAGCTTCCTGACTGCACTCAAATAAACGAATCCCCTAGTACGTTACGCTACGAAGATGATTGCCTCACATAACCTGACTTCATTACCCGCAATGTTAACAGGTTCACTGCGACCTAGATGCCTTACTGTCCGTCAAATGCGTTCGTAGAAATTAGTGTATTGTTCCATCGCAAAAGGTTCCAGCATCTATTTCACTACTTTGATCGCAACTGATTTGCTTGCAGCACTTGACTTTAGCCAGTTTTAGACATTAATGACAATTAAATACTAAAAGTATATGCAAAGTCCTTTTGTGAAAATCATGGTACAACTATATGCAACGTAGGTAGCATAGGATAAAAATTACTGCAGCTTTCACTAGACAACAAAGTTATCAGGATCTCAACTGCATGTTAGTGGAGAAAGGGGTCTAGGAGGTAGTCGATGTCGTTGCACCTGGACTCCTGCTGAGGACGCAACCTTTTGAGCTCAATCATGCCGACATAAAACAGCGGTGTGCCTCCTCATGGAAGGGATGCTAAACCATTTTCATGTCGTTACATCGAGCAAGGAGGTTTTTCTCGTTAATTATGTCTTTTGCAATTGAGAAACAAGTAACGTAAACCTTTCTTAGGAGCGAAGCTACAAACATTTTAGCTATCCTTGTATCAACATCAACACCTCCTAAAGGAGTGATTCGGCTTACCTGGAGGGAATCTGAAAACAAATTGCAAAAACGCAGCGTAATCTTGTTTTCGGTTATTCGAAGCCCAGATTAATTCACAGTTGTTGCCTTATTTGCACTGCTTTGGAATCAGGTAGCGTTGTGTCCATTCACGACTCCACAAATTATCAGACAGCTTAATAATGACGAAGACCATTTATCTTTAAATTGCAATCTTCTACTTTAAAACGCAGCCTTGGTTTTAACCTAGCCGCTTTTTGTTTGTCTTGTGTAGGTTTTTTCCCCTGCAGTTGATTTGGTTATACCGTTCTGCTTTTGTATATATACAATCACCATCTGCGTCTGAGTGTATGTCAGCATGAACTTGACCGAAACATGAAATCGGGTTTTTAGAAGACTTTTTTACGTTCACTCGCCTAAGTTATGTCATAAAATCAACAAGTGACTGAGCGTTATTTGTTTCCAGTTAGCAGTTTTTTGTCAAGAGGGTCTATCTCCTGCAAATGCGTTAAATTTAATTTTTGTCAAGAGGGAGCATATCAAGCGCTGAAGAGGTAGGCACATTCAGCAAAATGAATATGAAAATGGTACAACTGAAGAGGATATTGCCATTGGAGCATTAAATTATTAAATTTTACGCAGGTAAGGTTATTAAACAAAACTCCTATAAATAGCCGTAGAAACATAAAATTGGCAAAGAGATTTTAAATTTCTTAAATTATGGAGGCAAATTATGGTAACGAATAATGAAAAATCACTACAATAGATTGGCTATGTGTTCGCAAACATCTGTGGAGTTACAACCATAGAATTTCTAGCCACCCAGTTTTTAATAGCAATATCTGTAGGAGTAGAATAAAGTGAAACATACTATTGTACGGTAGGCTCCTAAGCACAAAGTACTACCAGTATCACGCGTTCGGTGCCGGAAGCTCACCGTCGATGCACAACATGGCAACAGTTCAACCAAATCCTTCTGTGCGATGGCTGGTAGGAAAAAGGTCCAGTGCTAGTACACGCAGCCTTAAAACACCCTAATTCACGACCCAACAGGTGTGAGGAACATCAGATTATACAGACGCATTATGAACTGAGGAGATGCTGTAAAACAGTAGAAGGCAGTACAGTGGATAGAGCATCCAAGAGGCCTACAGGCGTTGTCAGGTCCTAATAATTTTAGGCAGGCTTATAGTCTTTCATTGGAAATTAAGTGAATGAATCCTGATTTTGCCCCTAGTTACATCATTCGCTTAAACGGTGATCACCGCCATCGAGAACAATTTAGGGTAAAATAATTATCACTTCCATTAGGAGAAGGTAGATTACATGAATACTAGCGAGTTTATAATTTATGAACTCTTAATACTATTCGATAGTAAAACTCCTAAGTGATACTTTGCGAATGAAGTTTTGCACTGGTTTATAACAATCAACTATGACTGCTCCAATTCCAGCAGGGGAACTTTGCATACTGACATCGATTAAAGGCTTGGAACTACACGAAAGGAATTGTTGGATTTCGGAGATAAAACGTTGTATTTGAAACGTAAAGCAATGTCATCCTGGCAGACAGTACAATCGAAAGTTGGCTAACAGCATTTAGGTGAGTGAAGTGGTAGTTGAGATGTCTACAAACGTAAAACGATGATTGTTGAGCAAAATGGGGCTTATCATAAGATTGCCTATAGTAATTGAGTAGTTAAAGAACTTGAATGCTGGTGAAGACAGATAACTGAAACGAAAGAATGCAAAACAAATAATCGTTTGGATAGTCCTCAATCAGAGAAGGACTAGTGAATCGAATGATTTGATGACATCTGAAATCTTCTGTCCATTAGCCAAGCATTATATGACCCATACAGTGTCTTGCTGTTGGGCATAAATATAAAGCCAACCGAGTGGCATAGCAGAGGATGGGGAGTATAGATACATTCCAGAGTTTGTAATAAACAATTTGGGCAAATAGAGATTCAATGCTGACGACACGCTATTATCCACACTAAAACAATGCATAACAGTCACGGTTTCTCTAGCTTATTATGCATATACTTAAGCACGAATGCTGCCAATTTTTCGAGTAAGTTTTATAAGTGTATAAAAATCAACCACAGTTAAACAAATAAAGGTATAGCTAAAAGCAGAATTAATGAGGCTCTTTAAATGCATGCTTTGATTGGTGGTGCGAATGATTTACAGAGGACACTTTGAGTGTTAATGCATCTGGCAGCCGACTCTTAGCTGGCTACAAGAGATCGCCTCATTTTTGCTCACTTCACACATCTAATGTCGGTTTTGTGCATGATCTTGGCCCTATTAGCTTTAGCACGCAAGATTAGACCACGGAATTGAGAATCGCGTGCTAAATTTTTATCACACGACTGTGCTATCAACCTACCCACTAACTCGTTTAAGTTGGGGTCATCAAACGCGAGTAGTTAACGCCCAGACTCCATTGTTGAATGGAAGAGACCATTTAAAAGGCGTAAATTCTGTCCCTCTTTCCTACAGCAGTGAATGGATGGAGTGTGGATTTTATGAGTTATGGGCTAGGCCGCACTGCGGGCAGCAAAGTAGAAACTGAGAACATTGTCTTTAATTTCATACTTTTGGTGGTAAATGAGGGAGGTAGGAAAGAATGGAACTAAAACTTAGTAGTTCAAGACAAAATTAGGGGTTGGTCGCAAGTCCTGAGGCTTGACGCAACATTATGCCTTGTCGAAATAAGACGGATAACATTGCTAAAGCTATGAATCTTGTCCTTGACCTCTGTCTCTAAGTCATTTAATGATGTCATTCATGAAAATGGATGGGCGGTAACACAACTGGAGCCCACTAAAAGCGACTTGGCGTAGATTACTTGGAAGAAGGTGCCGGGGGGGGACCAAAGCTGAGTTCAAAGCAGATGGAAGTATGATAAATTTGAGGAACTAGGAAAAGCAAATGAAGAAATGCACACATTGGATCTAACTTTTCTGACGAGTTTTTTCTTTGAGGCGATTTATTGCACTTCGGCGCAATTACTCGAAGTTTTGCAAGTGGTTTGAATTATAATGTTGAAATGCTAACATTTCTGCAAAGACTTGGAATTTCACTATAAAATAGATGTCTATTTCTTGAAATTAGGCATTTAAACCTAATAGTTATTAAACTAGCATTCTTGCAATCTTCATTGTTGCCTGCCACATGCGGTTTTGTAAAGATTACGTAAGAGAAATCGAAGAATCTTTTGAGATTCTATTGCCTTCTTGATTACCTTGGACTCTCAATTTTAAACTAATGCATAAATGACCAGGTTTATGCTAAAAATTGCGTGTCAGTGCGCATAATGTAGAGTTAGTAGACCATGTGCGACGTGGATGCTATTTTATGGACAGATAGACCCGCCTTAACTAATCGAAAAAGGCCTAAACACAGACGAGCGCATAATCTGTGAACTCACGTCGACGTAATTTTGTGCTTTAGCAGTAAAATAATTAACTTTACTTTGAGTGCCTCAACATATTTTGCCTAAGTCGCTTTTTTGGCTACCACGCATCAGGCTTTGCCTGCTCGTTGGAAGTGAGGGAGGCGTCGCAGTTTATTTAAGCGAAGGGATAGAGAGGAAGGATCTTGCAGGCGATTCTGCATTGAACTAGATAGTGAATGCAAGCTAGTTGCCACTAGCCGTGGAGTGCTTGCTAACTGTGAAATATTACGTCACATATTTGTAAAAATGTCTTTATCGCGACTTCTATCTTGGCAGTTTTGGCAGTGTTGACACTACCACCTTGTCATAAAATGCGGTATTGTTGCCCTCTTCACTGTCCGACAGCAATGCTTCATTTAGTTTCTGTAATAATTGAAGTAGAAATGTGCGCATATTCGCCTTATAAAAAAACACCACAAAAATGAGTTGTAATCTAAACGGGCCTGAGAGTGGTAATTAAATGCGAAAAATCTTCATTTGTTTGTCACCGAAAAATATTTGGGATGTTGTTGACTATGGCACCTCTACCACTCCATGTGTCACCTAAACTCGCCTTCAGTATCTTTGCCTTGGTGCCGCCACGTTTCGAGGTAAAACTCTACTGCTACCTAATCGGGGCTTAGAAGTTGCATGGTAAAATTGGCATTCCATTTGTTTTTTGCTAAAATATGTTTGCCGTTAGGTAAAGATCCTCAAAGGCGAAGGAGAAGGGCGTTATCTATCTGACACTGGTGGTGAATTAATCAAAAAGACATTTGCAAGCAACATGTTGGCAGCAATTCAAAAAGATGAATCAGGCAAACGAATTTATGCTGGTCCTTAGTCTGGCGTTCGCAAGGGTTTTTTAGGTTATTACTTACTAAATTACCCAGTCGACCAAATTAAAAGCAAAGGGGAAAAAAACATCGCTGCTTTTGAAAGCGCGATAGCCTTAGTCATATCTGTTGTCTCTTGGATAATAAAAAGTTTACTTCTGATTGTGCTCTATTCTTGCGCAAATCACGTCCCACCGCTCCCATTTCATTGTACTAGACCAGATAATGCAGACTTTTCATTCACTGCCTCGTTGAGATGATAATCGATGGAGAAATTATAGGCCACCAAGTTTCTTAAGAAATTTAGGGAGACATTTCTGTCCGTTGAAAGTGACTGCAATAACTATCGCCTGATTTGACGCAAAAGACCCCAAGGTGACTAGCGAATCTTCCCTATGGAAGTGCAAAAACCAACTGGATGGATTATGCAGTTATAATCGTAATACGTGTAACATGTCTTTGGAAGTCTGATTCGACTGGTAAGGTAGCCCATACTTATTAGTACAACAACATCCCTTTAGGCACGGGTACAATCGATTGGCAAATACAGCCTTTGGTGCTTCAAAATCAAAGCATACGTTCCACATTCGGCATCGTGTGAGGTGGAAGCTGGGGAAGGGGCTTAAACATATGATTCTATGGAGTCGCTCGGGCTCAAATGCGGTTGGAAAGCGTTGATTGGAATCCGACTGCTTCCATATACATAAAGAAGCTTCGGAACCATTTCAGATGGTACTCGGTGGAGGTCGTAAGAAAAGTAACTGGCAGAGTCGGCTGTGCATCGCAATCAACTATAAATGTGCGGCCATCTATTGGTAGGGATTTGGCGTTAAAGCAGCATCAGTAATTTTATGTTGTGAGCCATTTCGTATCAGCCATTATCAGAATGAGCCAGCATTGACTTGATGTGTGTCGAAGATGTAGGGCTTAAGTAATTGGTGTCAGGAGGACGTTAACACATTGTTGCAAAATCACTTAGTCATCACGATTACCCGATTTACCATTGCCTACCCATTGCAATTGCAATGATTTAAAATAGGACCTTAAAAGCCATTTTGTGCAGCGAGAACCCACCACAGCAATGGCATCTATGCCGTTGTCTGTTTACTGCTAACTGGCAATCAAATGGTCTGACGTAACCGTTTTTCAAATGGCTGTAGGCAGATAGAGTTGTTTAATATGCACCGATTAAATAATTGAGGAGTGGGTGAAATATTGCCGTGTGCAATAATTGTATGCAGCTTCCAGGAGCCAAATCGTTCCGATGGGTTTATTTTGAATCGCCTGCTATTGATTGTAAAATGCGAAAAATTCTAGATTGTGCGACACAAAAATTGAGCATAACTGAGAGTTGACGGATTGAGGAAAATGGTTGAGCTGCGCGGACTAGGTCTGTCCATGTCACTCATGTTCCAAGTCGTTATGTCCTTTTACGTGCCACTCTTAAAATTTAATTACTCATTCCATGTAGCTATATTGGACAGTATATCTTCTCAGAGGCGCTATCATTGGTAATAAGTACACAACAAAGGCAAGGAACTGTGTAATTCATGGCAGCTTTCCACAAAACATGGTGCAAAAAGAATAAATCTCCTCATGCATGGCGATATCAGCAATTGAGTACCACCAGAAATTGCATGCTTTTCTACAAGCATGCTGTGCATCGATCACACGGCGATAACTAATCGTGTGGCTTGAGTGTGGGCATCCGATGCAAGAAGAATGAATAGACTGGAAAGCGTTTTAATACATGCGCCTCTGGAAAGCTTACGCAGTCATAGATGATCCAACTACCCCAGCAGCATGTTGGCTGAAGGAGGTGAATGACAAGCAAGCAGTTGCTTCAATTGTTCTCCGATAATGCCCTTGGTCACGAGGTTATATCAAGCAAAAGGTATGGAGTATCCTAATCGTTTCTTGCTTTGTGCATATCAGAGCTCACTTCGAAAAACATCTTTAATCTTGGGCGGTGCATTGTTCCGATTTCATTTCGATTTGTGTCATTTTACGCCGCCTCATCATTTTCATCTTCAAGCGCAAACAACAAGGCTTGATCACCACATACACATGCACGTCTAGGACGTGGCTACTCTGACTCATCTACGGGTAAGGCAATTTTATTTACCTTACACATACTTCGTCAGAGTGTGCCATTGACCTGGTTTCAGCACCCCATTTATAGTTGTGAGCCAAAATGTAGAGGTTAATTTCCATAAACGCTAGAATTCGATGCATTGTGAGACATTTGTGACGACGGCAAACCAACTCGCCTCTAGCAAGCATACATCCTGACCTCATTAAGTCGACGCCATTACTAAATGCTGTAGATAGAGAAGGATGACCGGAATCACAATCAGGAGGAGCCTACTTCATCTTTGTTTTTAGACCTTCTCTACAAGACCAACAAAGTTCGTTTCCCATTGGGCGTCGTGTCATATACTAGTGACTAAACTTCGAGGGGCTTGAGTCCCTTTTCAGAAATCAGCTTCAGATTTTGGAACAATAACTACCCTACAAAGTGAAATTCAAGGGTGATGTGTTTAATTAGGCTAAAGAATCCATCATGATGACCAAAACTAACTATTAGTCTGGACAGCTGCGGCATGGATACACATTTGCGTTGGTGGTGTCCCGCTAAAAATAACCGATGAACTCTTCTGATGATGAAGTAAAGCCGGCGATAATATTATCGTAAAAAATGTGTTGTAAATTGTCTTATTAACTTCGGCACAAAGACAACCTGGTAGTAGTTTATAAGGTATCAACGACTCCGGTGTGGCTGACCTCATGATACCGTGGACCAAAGGTATGATCCGCGTTTGATGCCTTAAGATAAACCGCAACCCACTTTGTCAAATCGGCCTTTCTCTGCTCAAACTAAGCCCATTTGGCTTGCAGAGGAACTCTGTAAGCAGAAAACATATGCTAAAAGCAAGATGGGAAAATAAAGCACTCCATTTTAAATTGCGCATATCGTTGCAGTCGGTGATATATGATAAGCCTTCTTTTCGATTCTACTTTAAGCAGTTTTTCGTGACTCTACTAAAACTGCTAATTCAAAAACAGAAGTTTGGGCCTAGAAAATAAATAAGTTAAAAAATCTACATCAGACTGGATAACCGTTGATTATGCTCTAGCGCTTATAGCAATCTAAGCATTTTCATGCACAACGCATAGGGGTGATTTTGTTGTACGCCTGGCTCCTATTTCCGAACTGCCCATAGTATCCTAATGGAAGGAATATGAGAGACATGAAAATAAAAGCCTACGGTGCGATTTATGGAACCCTACAACTGTCCGACTAAGTATTTGTAAGCAGGGTATATCTCATTTGACAGACCAGTGCTAAAGTGCTACTAATTTGGCTGAATTTTCTTTTCTGTAGTGATTTAGAATGCCTCAAAGGAAGGCAGTCCACCGATTAAAGAAATATTTATTTTTAAAAATTTCAGGAAAAATACAATAAGCTTGGTTTAGTCTCAATGATATTAGAAACATTTGACTGGAATGTAAAATGTAAAGCAGATCTCAGAAGTAGAGGTCAAAATATGCCTTTTACTTCTGCAGGCACCCAGAGGATGCTGACCTAGCGCAACACAGAGTGCAATTTGCGTGCATCGTAATACACCTGTTCAGGCTTTTAGCTTCCTTATTTAGCACAGAAGACAACAGTTTTAGTGTCTCGACATACATAAAATACTGAGAAGCGCGCATTCTGGATCTTCGGTTGGCTGCCTTAAGCATTTGGGTGCTGGTAAACAGGTTTAGAGATGAGGATGATTTTCTACAAATGAATCGCTTTATTCTTCGTTTCGCAAGACACTCAAGATAATTGATTATTTTACTTTCGACTATTGGTTGAGCAAATAAGACCCTACCCTGTAATAATTTGAAAGTTAACGATGGCTTAGGCATAGCTGAATTCGTGTTGCTCTGTCCTCATGCACGAACCGGGGACACATCACGCGCATAAGGTCAAAAATAAGGCCCGTCTTTCTCTAGCTCTATGACTTCTCTCCATCTGGGCCGAACTCATCGGCTTAGCTAAAGGCTCATATGGTTATATAAGTTTGCATTATAACTCGTAGTAAAAAGTGGCATAGAAAAGAGAGGGATCATGGTTTTCATAATGTAATTGGCTTTGCTCAAGAAGGCATGATAAGCCTTGCAGTGGCATCTGATTTAATTCATTGATTAACAACTTGGTAGATGTTAGCCATTCCTAGTGGCCAGTAATTAACTCTTTCTCTCGTTAGGAGCGCCGTTCTTGTAACAGCTTCATCTTATCTAATCGGTAGGCAGGTATAACCCGTTCCGTAGCTACTTTTGAAGTTGTTAACTTTAGTACCTGCAGTTTCTTATCTCTCCTCTCCTAGGAACTGGTTTCGCCCCTTTGATTCTTAGCCTTAGCTTCACTGCGCGGTGAATGATGGTAGGAATAATAAAGGGGTCCCTCATGCCGGTCTCACTGTCACTCATTTCTTTGCCTTGGTCATGGCACGGGGAATGTCGACCTGTATGATTCCCTTGGGTCGTTTTACGGCAAGCCCTTAAATTCAAACAGACGTTTTGAGGAGCAACTGCAGTGCTTGATTTGGGTCTAGGAGGTTCTCACACCAGTTAAACAGATGGTGCACAGTTGGGATATAAGTAAATGCTTTAACATCTGGCTCTTCTTATGGTTCTATGCTTTGACTTCTGTGTACGCATGCCATCGTCCATTGTGAATATTTTTCTCTTAATGACCTCCTTTTAGCTTGTTGGGCATGATGCACTCTTATTTAATTAACAGTGACAGGTAAATATTCTTCCACTCCCTGCGCAACAGCTGCAACCAGCTCTTATTTGCACATTCCAAAGCCTAAAATATAAGAAAGCGACTCTAAAAGATGAGGAAATTTCGTAAAGAAACTCCCATGCCACTGCGGCAATGGCAGTAGAATACAGACACTCCAATGAAAAAGCTGCTTCGTGAGGAAGCTCATGCTGCACTACTGTTCGTAATTTTGATTGTTAAGCTCCAAAACGGCATTAAATGCCTGTACTTATCAATTCTCTAAGGTTGTGATGGAAAATGACGTACATTTTACTATTGGGCCATTTTTCTTCACAGTTTTATGTTATGATTCTATAAGGACAAGTGTCAACCCATTTTAATGCGGAGGCGGAGGCTTTGTGCTTACTTCTACATAAATTTTAGGCATTTGCAGAAAGGTCACTGGAGATAGGTGAGCGAATGCCTAATGGGACCAAAAGCGATTGTCAAAACCACAGGGGAAACTTGATCATCTTTGTCTATGCCAGTGCTTCTAGCATTTAACCACAAAATAAATTATTTTAGGCTTAAAATATTCCAGTTAGTCTTTTAACCATGCAAGAAAACACAGTGGAAGATTGTTTAAAAGGGTCTCAAACTGTCCTGGTCATTTTCATCTGGTCGAAAATGGAGCAAGGGTATAATGGTTATAACATTTGGTTCGTGCCGACGAAGATAGCAAATGGTAAGCTGGTTCTGAAGAGCGAAATTGCTTCACTAAATCACTCGTGGGTGCTGGCTAAAAATTTTACGAAGAAGGACGACCTCACGACAGGTTTTAACAAGTTTAGTTAACGAGAATTTGTTAGCCAAGATGACAGCACACCATTCCAAAGCTAAATGCTTGAAATACCCCATTCAACAAGGTATTTACGTTCATTCAATGAGTATATCCCCTTGGAAATCATGGACTAATTGCAACTCACCTTAGTGATGGTGGTGGTGATGAGATTGTTCCAGTTGTATTGATCACCTAAAAGAGCGTCTGGAACGTCTGCTTGATTGCTCTTCTTAGACAAGAACCAACTAGTGAACATAAATCGCCTGACAAAACAGTTGTCATCGAGTTCCAACTTGAGAAAAGCACACTCTGTCCTTTGCTCTGAGTTCAATAAACTGCAAGTAAATCATGACTCTATCCATTTATTTTACCGTCCCAAAGAATATGAAAGCCAAAGATGAGGAAGCTAATCTTGTGTTCATTACGCTCGGATCTGCCTTATTTACAACAGATGCAAGCCAACGAAAAAAACTAACTCCAACCATCAAGTTCATTAGCTGCCTTCATTTCCTCATGTATTCGAGTGCCAATGCATATGCGCTCAGTTTGCCCAACTTCAAACATTCGCATCTATAAAATAAGGATAGTCTCCAAATAGCATAACTTACCATACCTTATTCAAGCCACCCCAGATTATGATTTAGCTGGCTTTGTTTGATTTACTTAAGCGACCAATAGTTATGATGCCGCTAACTTCACAATTCTGCACCAGTAACTTGACTTAAGCGCATTTTTACCATATGATTCATTTATGTGTTGTATGATTAGTCGATTGAATGCTCAAACGTTTTGCTGTGCATAGCACATGTAGAATTTAATGTACATGGTAGAAAAACATCCAAAGTTTGAGCATGCTCAATCATTCGTGAGCATAGAGTTTCTGAATTTCGTTAAAGCACTTGCTAGGCATTTTGAGAAGTCGAGATGGTGAGTTACTTTGTCGGGAATCCGATTGGCGGAAATTGCCTCTGCACATCCTTTTGGATCATAACTTACAGTAAAAGGTATTAAGTGGCGAAGAGTTAACCAGGTAACGGGCTGTTTTATCAGTCGCTCATGTATTTGCTGTACCGATATGAAGGAAAATGGATGCACAAAGGCCAGTAAGAGCAGTGGTAAAAAGTGTCGTAGGGTGCAGTCAGTGTACTAGAATCATCGCATTTTATGGAGGTGCGGATGGTGACTGGGCGGATTTGTGCAGTAATGTACGGTAGAGTGTAAGGAAAAGGGAAAACAGCGTTAAAACGAGTGATACAATCGCTAAAGGAATAATCTATATTTCGCCCTCAGTCCAGTATTCGACCTTGCTATGGTTTGCATTCTTGATTAAAGCGTTATTATCACACTGGTAGTTTACTGAAGAAAAAGTGGTAATGTAATGACATCGACACCGCATCCCTTCCACTCAACCATCCATTCATACAAACCGTCACTACTGCTAAACTAAGCACCTGCAAGAAGATGTGTGCTGTGCCCATTTATTGAGCAGGCAAAAATAAATGCATTGTTCCCCTCTGGTTTCTTTTGATTCATGGGTAAAGTAATGGCGTTAAAATAGTAAAACAGGAGAGAACATGAGATGGGAGTGACATGGGATTTATCAGCACCTACTTTCCCTAGATGTAACTGATTACAAGGTAAATAAATCTAAAGCAAAGCGACACAAAAACCTTAAGCATCTGACCAGGCTATTTTTTGCAGAAATTGTAGAATTGCATTCAGTTAGCAAAAGGATGCTGCATTGTAATCCGTATTAAAATTATCCGTACTCGAGTTTTTGGGCATATCTAGGTTTCCGTGTAAATGCTCAGTGAAATGGCTTCAGAGTAGATGTCGTCATAACGAAGGCTACCAGAAGTGGCAAATGCAGTGATGTTGATCAGAATTTTACTGAGAACAAACTAAAATTTGAAGAAGGATGTCAGTGTGCAAGAGACAGCAGCATGTGTAAAAGTCATGCTTTATTCTATGCTGTCTCTCCATGTCCAAAGGGAATTCGCATCACAAGTCAAGTTTCTTAGCGCCTATCTTGACCAGATACATGCCATCGGAGTGCGTTATGAGAAGAACCATTTTTAACACTCATTCATTGGGATGGGAAATTGTTCATTCCTGATCTTGTAGGCTCTGCATCTTCTACTTTGGTTTGGATCTAATGGACAAAATAGGTTGCCTTTGATGCCAATACGTTTCATCAAATTTACGAACACGAATCAGTAAAGCATGCTGTAACGAGGTACTACAATCTCATGTTCTATTCAAAATTTGAATTCTAAAATTTTATGTGAATGTTATGAGTGGCGAATCTACTCCAGTTCTCTGAGCATGCCCTATTGGGATTGTATGGAAAAATAAATCATGATTCTAGTTAAATGGCCTTCACCGTTACTAACATGGAAAACAAATGCCCTAGAGAGTTGTTGGTCCTCTTCATTTTTTCCGAAACCAGTAACTAAATGAACATGGACCACGTTACTTATCCCAGTTTATCTTGAGACTCAATGCCACTGCTGTCCTTAATCAACCTCTAGCTGTGAGAAAAACGGCCATGAACCAACCCCTCTACTTGGCTTTGGTATCATTGGTGTTTTTGGTGATTTGGCTGGGCCCGCAGTTTCGTCCTCCATGTAACAGAATTTGCGAGCTGGGAGTGTGCTGGTCATCACACGCGCTCATAACTAGTCGCAGAAACTTTAGCGTAGGAACAAATTAGCCAAGGTCCTGCCGATGTAACAGTATTACGACCACACTGGTGGAAAAATCAACTAGGCTCTAAAATGCCTATCAATCAAGAATCTGCTGATTCATCCACCTACTATCTGCGTTATCGTAGGTGTTCATTAGCTTTAAATTACTCACCACATCATGATAATGCACCATTTACCATCAACTCGCAGACGGTTATTGGAAAACAGACACACAGGTTTTCAAAATCACAGAAGCGAAATGAAAAGAGTTAGGAAGGCAGATGGATAGCATAGAGAAGTTCGACGTTTTCGGTGTCACGTGCAAATAAATCAGAGCAGGGGATTCATACAGGTTTATTGCGTGCGGCTGTAATTTAAAGCCGTTAGTTATATAAAAACATCTCGCAGCTTTTTGACTGAGTCCCAAATTCAATTAGTATCATTACCTGCAACTCGTTTCAAGTTACACAGTCAAAGTTACAAAGAAAAGATTGAGGTTACTGGCATGGCCAAGAGAGTAGCTCATGAGACACAGGCCATTTAAGTTTGTAACCAATATTCATAGTCAGATAACAAGGAATTACCTATTCGATTCCATGCAGTCATTCGATATAGCTTTCGGATTGTCTAAAACGGCAGTTTATAACAGTTGCTTTATTTAATGCTTCGGTGATTTGCAAAACAGTTTTACTCTTGGGTACGAAGAAATGAAGGTCGTTTGTTTCAAAATATTTTAGCATGTTAAAACACCTTTGTAAAGCGAAATCCTATCTTTAACAGGAAAAACTAGTCTCAGAATAACGAAGAAGCAAGCATTTCAAGCGAGGTAAGCCAGCATAACTCAAAGTCCTAACCAAATACGCGACTACTGCTCCACTTTGTTTTAATCACGTGCAATCATGGGACGGATCCTGGAGGTTGACATGCTTACTGATTGCATCCTCTGTTAGCCCTGACTGACCTTCATTCCTACCGAAATGTCTGTTCCGAATGCACACTGTGTTCGGCAGAAGTTGAGAGCATCATTTTGTGCTTTCAACACTGGGAACGCGCACATCACGGCAAATAGATTGCAATTTTAACATGCTATTCTATGTGCACTTCTATGCATACATTTTCAAAGTGTGTTTTTTGTAAGGATATGCATTTCGATACATAGAATTTAAAGTTAGATTATGGACAGTTGTGGCACAGGAAATTGAATAATTTTTAAACTAATGATAAAAAACTTGCCGAACAAGTGGATAAATTAGGCAAATTGCGGCATATTCTTAGCATTTTTGTAAGCACATAGTTTATACGTTTCAGTTATTGTAAATTTCGGGTACCCACTTTGCCCAAGGACTTACGAGACCCATGGACTGCTCTTACGGCACCAAAAACGCAAACAAAGTTACATTATTCTCCATTACTCCCTCATTTTATCGCTACATATGCCAGAATTAAAACTTTCTTTTGAAAATTAAAAGCAGTCTGGAATCACAATGTGTGCAATTTGTGTGCCCGTATTTTCGGAGACTTTGATTCGCTTCTGTTTCATTTCATCGCAGTGCATCTCTGTGAGTTTGTGTCCAGTAGCCTTTGATTGAATTTAGTGCGTGCTCTGCCCCTTAGCCACAGCTTTTATACCTCACACAAACCTTCTTAAATGTATGCTACGTTTTACTATACCGCAGTCGCACCGGTAAGGAATTCAGAAATGTGCCTTCTCTGCACAGAATGCTACGAATCTGTTCCTGATTTGGACGCATTAGAAGAGCACATGCGCTTCAGTCACTACTGTGGGTATCATTTTAGTTGTTAGACATATCCAAAATTTGTTTACTGTGAAGCTCAAATTGTCCTGCATTACAGACGTTTGGCTTGCAATATATGGGTAGAATGCGAGTAAGTGCTATTACATCAGCAAAACATGTAAGTTTTGTAAGTTTTTCCTTTTTAAATTGGGGTTGGTGGCTTAGTAAGCTAAGAGCATTCTCTGCGGGGTGACGGTCAGTATACTGCAAATCCGACTATGCAAAGCTAGGTAAAACCTGCATGGTTGGCATGACAAGGCAAACTTCTTCGGCAGTTTTCATAACAATGGACATCGACGTTGCACTATAAAGTGATCAAGAGCTGAGCGTAATTTCACAAGTCACTAATTTTTGGGTGTGCTGTGCATCTGAATGCAAATGTGATGATTGTCCACTCATTTTCTGCGTTTCAGTGCAATCCATCAAGCTGTTTTGATTTACTTCCCACGGACGCGTACCCAGCTATGTGCTTTGCTAGTAGATTTGCCCTCAATAAAAATGAGAACTTGACTATAACTGCTATCATTTGTTACCCTGATCAGTATTGAACGTGAAAGTGGTTAGTCGCTTAAATATTAGGGGATTGAGGTTAAATACTAAGATTTAGAGTGCGTCAGAACGATTGTGTTGCTATCAATAAATGCAAATCTCAAAAATGTGACGAATCCAAGAATGCCGTCTGAAAAGTTAAAACAAAACCAATCACATTATTTGATCAGAAGAATTAAATGGTCGGAATCAAAAATAGCGTGCAGATAAAGCAAATATTTGGGCTGACAGATGAAACCGTAAACAATAAATGCATACAAAATATTAAATGGAAGAAACAAATAGAACTCTGGACGGAAAATAATGGATAGGTGTGAGAAAGGGATTAATTGATATGAAGAGGCTAAGTATCTGGCATGATGACTGGGCAAGTAGGGGAGAGATAAAAGCTTGCAAAAATAAGGGCAGAAGACGGCAGTGATTATCATATATACATATACACAGCACATGTACGCAGCAAACTTTTACTAGCGACTGAAGAGCAGATACTCATTCCCACTAGTTTCCCTGATGATTCAGGTGCATAGATGACTAAAATGACAAAGAATGAGCATAAGCAACACAATAGGCGGATGGCCGTCTGCAATTCAAATCGCTAACGCGCATGCATGCATTCTCGAGGGTACAATGGGTGGAAGAACCAAATGAGAAGCGTCTGGGATGGACAAAAATCATTGGAAAAGAGAATGTTGGTGGCTGCATTAGGCATACATCTCTAATTTCTTTCCACCACTGAGACTGTGCTACGTCGGTCTGGGTTAGCAAAGGCTCAAGTGACAGTGATGTAAAGCTCGCAATCGCTGGTCCACTCTACCTCACTTTACTTACTGACTCCCGCTTCATCTTACTGTCCAGTCCTTTCATCCGCTATTGCTTCATTTAATTCTGCTGGCATTTCTACACAGCTTAACCTGGTGTGCGAATTCCATGCGGAAGCCGGCACAATAAATGTAGTTGTCTTTCATTCAGTAATGATTTGATAGAGGGATGTTGTCTCTTGGAGTTAAGCTATTTGCGGAAGGTGGTTTCATTTGCTGCTCATCTCCTCCCTATTTCTTACCTCTCACTTTTATCAGCATGCATTACTGATTCGATTTCGTAAGTTTGATGGGACACAGCGGTATCGGAGGCAATCCATTTTGTCCATTAGATCCTAACCGAAGTAGGAGATGCAGAGCCTACAAGATCAGGATCAAACAAGTGTCAAATTAATGCAATTTTCCATCCCAGTAAATAGGTGTTAAAAGTGGTTCTTCTCATGCTGCACTCTGATGGCATGTATCTAGTCAAGATAGGCGCTAAGAAACTTGCTTCGTGATGCGAATTCCCTTTGGACATGGGGCAAAACAGCATAGAATAGCACATGACATTTTACACATGCTGCTGTCTCTTGCATGATATCATTCTTCTTGTAGTTTTAGCTTGTTCTCAGTGAAATTCTGATATAAAGCTACCGTATTTGCCATTTCTGTTAGCCTTCGTTATGACGACATCTACTCGAAAGCCATTCCACTGAGTATTTACACGAAACCTTGATATGCCCAATAAATCGTAAAAGGATAACTTTAATACAAATGGCAGTGCAAGTTCCTTTTGCTAACTGAATGGAATCTTACGATTGCAGCAAAAAAGTAGCCTGGTCAAATGTTTAAGGTTTTTTGTCGCTTAGCTTTAGATTTATTTACTTTGTAACCAGTTGCGTCTAGTAGAAGTAGGTACTGATAAACCCCATGTCACCCCCATCTCATGTCCTCGCCCATTATACCATTTTGGCGCCATCGTCCTACCCATGAATCAAATGGAACCAAAGAAGAACAATGCATTCATTTTTTGCCTGCTTAGTAAATGGGCACAGCATACATCATCTTGCAGGTGCTTAGTTCAGCAGTGCTGTTGGTTTGTATGAATGGATGGTTGATTGGTAGGGACGCAGTGCCGATACATCATTGCATTACCGCTTTTTCATTAGTAAATACCAGTATGATGAGAATGCTTTAATCAAGAATGGAAACCATAGCAAGGTCGAATAATGGACTGAGGGAAAAGTATAGATCATGCCTTTAACAATTGTATCACTCGTTTGATCGCTGTATTCCCTTTTCCCTACACTCTATTGTGCATTAGCGCATAAATCCACCTAGTCACCATCCCCACCTCCATAAAATGTGATGATTCTGGTACAACGACTGCACGAATTCTTCTCTTTACCTTCTTTTGCACTACCCTACGATACTTTATAGCACTGCTCTTACTGGCCTTCGTGCATCCATTTTCCTTCACATCGGTTCAGCAAATACATGAGCGACTGCTAAAGCAGTCCATTATCTGGTTGACAATTCGCCACTTAATGCCTTTTATTGTAAGCTACGATCCAAAACGATGCGCAGAGACAATCCCAGTCAGTCGAATTCCCGACATAGCAATCCACCATCTCGACTTCTTCAAAAATGCCTAGCAAGTGCTTTAACGAATATCAGAAACTCTACGCTCACAAACGATGGAACACGCTCAAGCTTGAGATGTTATTCTACCGTGTTTGCTAAACTCTACATGCGCTAGGAATAGCAAAATATTTGAGTATTTCATCGATTGATCATACAACACATGAAATGAAGCATATGGCAAAAATGCGCTTAAGTCAAGTTGCTGGTGCAGATGTGTAAAGTTAATGACATCACAAATATTGGTCGCTTGGTTAATCAAACGAATAATTTGGAGTGCCTTGAATAAGGTATGGTGAATTATGCTATTTGGAGGCTTTCCTTATTTTATAGATGCGAATGTTTGAAGTTAGGCAAACTGAGCGCATATGCATTGACACGCGGATACTTGAGGAAAAAGGTAGTCAATAAACTTAATGGTTAGAGCTAGTTTTTTTCGTTGGCTTGCATCTTGTTATAGATGAGGCAGATCCGGGTGTAGTGAACACGCGATTAACCCCTCATCCCTGGCTTTCATATTCTTTGGGACAGCACAATAACTAGATAGAGTCATGATTTACTTGTAGTTTATTGAACTCAGAGCAAAGGACAGAGTTAGCTTTTCCCATATTGGAACTCGATGACAACTGTTTTGTCAGGCGGTTTGTGTTGACCAGTTGCTTCTTGTCTAAGAAGAGCAATCAAGCAGACATTCCAGACGCTCTTATTTTGAATGGTCGATACAACTAGAAAATTCTCATTACCACCACCATCGTCAAAGTGATTTGCAACTAGCCTGTGATTTCCAATGGGAAATTCTTAGTAAAGGAGCATAAATACATAGTTGGATGGGGTAATTTAAGCATCCAGCTTCAGAATGGTGTGCCGATACCTTGGCTAGCAAATTTTCGTTAACCCAACCCATTAAAACCTGTCGTTAGATCGTCCTTCTTCGTACTACTGTTAGCTAGCATCCACGAGTGGTTTAGTGAGGCGATTTTGCTCTCATTTTGGTCATCACGATGGATCTCTTAGTCTTTGTCTTACTAAACTTTATGCAGTCAGACCATCACATGTAAAATCCTCCGTTAATACGCATACACGGTTCGAGTATTTAGCACTCTTGCCTTTCAAGGGCATAAGTTTAAAGTTAAAAAGGTAGAAACCTAGCAGATTCTGCTTACGAAATAGCGTGCGTTCTCATCCTACAAAATACTTCTCGCCAAACGACTACAAGGCAGACGACACCAAGGCGTTACACCAAGCTCTCATTGGAAAGTAGGTCTAGCTGATAAAGAAACACCTGCAGAAATGATGTGAACGTATGTGACCTAACATTGCCCCGAATGTTGGGTGTCCTACGAAGCATTCTGTGCAGTAAAAGCGTATTTCTAAATTCGTTATTCGTTAAGCTTAAAGCATTTTAAAATGAGGCATTACTTTTGAGACGAAGGTTAAGAGCACACAGGAGATTTTCATCGAAAAATAACAGATGCTCACTCACAAATATGCAATCCGATGAAATGACTGAGAAGAAAGGCAAAGTTTGCGAATACATCGTGGCACAGACAGCACATATTGTGATTGTAGACTATTTTGAGGTTCAGAAGAAAATAATTTTGTGCAGAAGAGGGTGCAAGGCAAGAATCGTGAAAAGATTTTGCAATTTTCCTTACCTTTTTGATGTCGTAGGATCTTGGAGACGTTTTGCAAAGGATAATGAAGGCCGAAGATTGCTGCAAGGTGCCAAGCACGCGTAAAATAAGGAGTTAACATCGTGATTCAAATCGTTGATTTGCTTACTCACTGCGGATTCCATTATTATTTGAATTAACCAAAAGGTGCTTCACTCACTATATATACTATAAATACGCACAGATGAAAACATTGCTTATTTACTTGTTTGTATGCGTACATATAGATGCGCTTAAAGAAATGTATCTAAAAATTTACGTCATTTACCTTTATACTCGGCAATCAGGTGTGCACAACCTCAAGTGACGCTTTTGAGTGGCACGAAACGTGTTGCGTATCTGTAGCCATGCATTTAAACGGTGGAGGTGGCGATTTGAGCAAAATCTTGTGGAAGACCTTACGACTAATTTAATGAATGAGCATGAGACCTCCTGAACCTTTTTTTAATGTTACTTGTAATTAAACCGCAGAGCAGCCGTCGTCATGCATTGATCAAAATTCTGGGCGACGCAGGCATGGCAATAAAATTTACCTCACTTGAAATGCTCACTACTTCGGGCTGTGCTTTGCTTGAAGAACCATTAAAACATATTCTTTTCCGCGTATGATGAGATGAAGATATTTTAACACCTGGGGGATCTCGGAAGAATCTATTTTGGAATGCCTGAACTGAAATTTGCTTTACCTTTTAATGGTCAAGCCTACGAGACATAACGATGAACCAAGGGTAGTAAGCTGCCTTTCAAAGTGGTCCAAGCTTATTTTACAGCATTGTGTTGTGTCACGAATTCGCACGCTATGCGACATGCCGACTTGGGTTCCTTGACTGGTTACCACTTCCCACTTACAGACTTACATCTCACGCTCTGATCGATAAGAACATAAGATTTATTGGACACTTCCTGTTATTCTGGTGGCAGGAGCATGGTTTAAGATGTGGCCTTTTGCAATGAAAATACATAAGTTGTTTGCATGAATGACTTCCACACCACGAAAGCAAGGTCCGCGTTTCATAATTTAAGATGCTTTTGGGTAAACGACATACCCTCGCAAAGAATGCGGCTTGTTCTCCAGAGACCAGATTTGTGTTGCGATGTTGGAGAGCGTCGAACTCACCTGCCTAAGCAAAGATTCTTTCACAGCACAAATTACGAAAACATTAATTTACCTTGCATGAGGTTGCATCAAAGTTAAAGTTGGACAAGTTATGCCCCTGATTGTAACCATGATGGGAGGTATTGTTAAATCAACTACCAAGTTGAATGCAAGCATATCTCTTTCCCCCCTCATCCATCCTCTTAACCTCAACTACATAGCCTCTTCCTTATACCCCTCTCAAACTACAGGACAGCAAAGCTGGTGAGCATAATCCATCTAATTGCGTGCTGTGTCACAGTGATACAGTCACTGTTGATGATAACCTTCGAATTATGTGTGATAATTGAGAGCTAAGGGTGCGAAGAATACTTCTTCTTCTTTCCACCTCAGGGAGCAAATGTAACGTTAGAAAGAATGCTCGAATTTACATTGCATTAAATTGCAGCCTTTTATCCAAGGCTTACTTGCTTTATTCTGTCCACGAGTGTCGATCTCAACTGCGTTCAAGATGTGCAAATTTACTGAGGCTATCGTCACGTTGCGGGTTGTTGTTGGACTCTAAACGCTCTATTCACACCTTTGTCTCATTTTTGTCATAACTGTCCCCCTTCTGCTCACTGATACCCAATCTTACCTGTTAAATCAAAGATGGCTTTTACTGATCAATAATCTGTGGCAGCTGCTTCATTGATCCCATCAATGGGACATAACCAAGAAGTGCAACATTCTGCTAGCTGGAAATCCGCTAAGGCTTTGCTTTGATGAAGACTGAAAATTTTAGTCACTATCTCTATTAACCAAACTTAAAAATATATTTATAACAGAAGTGTCAAAAATATTATTTTGCAACTGAAAATGTTTCCTAAACTCGTTGGAATCTGAGGTGGCTTCAGAAAGTACCAAAAATGGTGTTCTAAAACGTGCATACAAACCCGCAGCAACTTTGTGGATGGCTACATCCAATCTCGTGGTTCAGCACGCTAACGAGGTATATGCGCCACGTTTGCCTAATATCCCATTTCATTCGTCGGAAAAATACCTAGATTTTAAGACATAAGAAGCAAACCATTCTTGGCGAATGTTTGGAAATAAACGATTTACATTTGCAACGGTTTACTAAGTATGGCGATGTTGTAAATTCTTTTGTAAAGTTGATAAATAATGCGAAGCGGATCTTTGAGTGCACAACTTTAAGTTCATTCCACAGTACTCGTCTGTACCACATTCTGTAAAATAATAGCAGTTTCTTCTGGTTGAATCCGCGATTTTATTCAACAGATGTGATAGACTAATGCTTTACAAAAGTGCTCTTAGAAAAATCATCGGTCTTGTAACTTTCCTCAGCACCATGCACCTTGACGGATCGTCATCGAAGATGATGAAAAAGGGCGATAGCTGGAGATTTCCCTAACCTGATACAGTTGCAAACGTTGAGTGAGAGAACGCAGCAGCGTCATGTTTCGTTGCTTATGATTATGTTATTGAAAACGGATGAATTTAACGGCGTGTGCACATGTTCCACCCATATGCGTGACTTCTTCCAATGAACTATATTTTCCTTTTAAAATTAATTGTTACTTATTGTCAAATCATAATATTGATTTAGCAGTTAAATGGATGCTCTGCACATGATCATGCAGGCACAGGCCTGGATTTAAGATGGATACGACGCTTGCAGATAGTCCTGCCCGATTGATTGGCAGGATTATTGTACTGGCCAAATCTATAAGATTGACAATATGACTAGGTCAAGAATGAACCAAGAGCAGTTAATTGCAATACTGAATTAATACAAACACATCACAAAACGTGCTCATTTTAAAAGAGAAAATGCCATTAATGCGAAATATTATGATAAGAGAAACTAAACAATTCGCTGCTAACTAGTCGAAAACCTAAATAACAAGATAATTGCGGATTTCAAAAGCAATGTAACTCAGACATTTTAATGTCAATTGCGATTTCTAAGGCTATCTAATCGCTCATTTGAAATCAGATTACCATAAAAATTAGGTAGGAAGAACGCACCAAGTTCGTTTCTTGGATGAGTTGGGGTGAACGGAACGCTATATTCTGGGTTTTCGATATAATTTTTTTATGAAGAAGGGAAGGATAAAGTGTCTAATGAGATCCTGCCAAAATTCGATAAAAGGCGACTTATAACCAACCATAGTCTCCAGATAATTCGGTCTCTCCTTGTGGGCATCAATTTCTCGTTTGAGCTGAGCGTTGCTTGCAACATATGCCAGTTTAGCATGCTTGAATGCGCTATCACCACAATTGATAAGAGGAAAGATCTTATCCCCGACAATCTCTGCTAGTTTCTCCAGGTCCATTTTCATCGAGATGAGGCCTGAGATTAGCTAAAACACACGTCGAGGAAAGAAGAAGCATTAATAAATAAGTTGGCGATGCCGTTTTGTCAATTAAATAGTTCAACCTAAAGCTGCATTCGAGGCAATAGCGATCAGGCAACAATGACGTTTCGACAACATGGGTGATAGAAATCTGGTATTACTCAACTTACGGCCAGGTTCCTTAAATAATTGCCGTATAACAAAATCTAACAATTGGGTGCGCAGTTGCAATAGTAAAACTAAGACAGGTGTCGAGTTTCGTTAAGCTCCAAACGACACCAACCTAAATGCTCGGGTCCTGTAACATTATTAAAATGGATTCATGCTTATAACAGCCTCGCTAAACACTTTAGATTGCAGGCAGTTTCTTCTAATTATTCTTAGCTTATCGCACTTTCTAATTCAGGTTTTAGTTTATGTCCAATGGCTGTTTGCTGCGTCATAAAAGGCGATTTATTTATCGTAAGTTTATTATGTATTATGTAGGTTCTTATTTTGTTCCATTTATTTAGTTAAGCCATTTTGAGAGTCTGTAATTGCACTAAGTTTCTGATATTGTGAGACGTTATTTTAAGTTGCTTTTCTTAATCCCTAACTTATGTTTTCTCCCTTTCTATTTACAAAGCAATGAATTTTTCGCCTATCAGCCAGCCACGATGACAAGTCTATAAAGAGGCGATCTCGTTCAATAAGCAGATTGCTAAGTGTGTTGGTGAAGTATATTACTAGTTTAGGTTGTTTCCTTTTGTCCGACCTACTTCGTATATCGCTGATCAAAAACTAAAGCATCACACTCTTTTTAGAGACAGCACAATGGGACAATTTAAGCACTAACGATGTAAAAAGTAATCCTTCAAAGCCTTTTAACAAGCTTCTTAGTTGCGTACAGGTCAATGTGTCGTGGTGCTCTCCTATCTCCTACGAAGTACACTTCCTTCTCACATTGCGTTGCACATGCGCGTGATACTTGCGTCCCTTAAATATGCTTTGTAGGCCAGAGTTGGGAGGACATTCTCAACCTGGTCGTAGGGCAGCGTGGTCGTAATTCTGAGGCTGGCACATTTTCCTCCTTAAGGTCCGAACGTAATTGCTACATATCAGCCCTCTTCATATAATAAAGATGCCTATAACATCAACCTATTAATATTTCATGCTGAGGATCGTAGTTAGCACTTTCAGTCTTCACCCTTCAGCTTCGCCTTGCACATATTTTCTTACCAAGTGCAGCTTACTACAAAGTACAGCCCAGAATTATTTGATTAATCTGAGTTATCGGAATAATCTTTATTATTAAGTGTATTTGAAGAAGTCCATGGCAATGGGTTTACTGAGGTCTGTGTATCAGACCCATTTGTCATCCGTTTTTAACTAGATATGAGCTAATGCGCACTCCGCGCCCACGAAAGCACTTGTCTTTAAATGCAATGATCTGGCCTTGTCTACCTTTATTTCCAGATTCATGTTTACAGTCCACTGCACATGCAGTCTTGTAGGCGTCAGGAAACTAGCGCCAGGAGGTGATGAAGGATATTAATTAAAATTCGCGAATGCATTTTTAGAGGAATGTGGGGAAAGGACATAAGATCCTATTACTATTTATTTCTGCGATGGTTTAAAAAGCAAGAAATAAGGTAGTCATTAGAGTTTACAATAAAGTTTCATTCCAACTGTATAAATGCCTCTGACTCCTCTTTAGTTAAGTCGTAATTGCTTTTTTGAAGGAACAAACTCGGTTTGATTAAATGCCAAAATATATGGCCACGCAATCGTAAATTTTATTCTACCACATTTAAGTCTGTGTCATTCGAATGCTTCGTGTTCATGCTACTTTCATGGCGTGGGCCAGATGGACTTACCACAATAAACTTGTTTGCGCCATAGCCATAGAGCTGGTTATTACTACGCCTCTTTAGCCCACACCCTGCTTCCGCAGCATTTTGCTTGTTGCATATCCTTATAAATTTTCAGAAATAATAGTAAGACAATGCTCCCATTGACCATGATAAGTAATTATTCCTCACTGTTGATCCAGCGCCTACTTTTTTCATTTCTGTTAGTCTGACTATTAATGTATCAAGTAGTTGAAACATTGAGTGACAAAATGATTTTATCGCTTACGTGATTCGTTATTTTACTAGTCGATATTTAAAGTCGTTAAGGAGAAAAGGACATTTTTATAGCCACACCACACTGCCAGTGAGCCTTTTCTTTTTCGAGCATCATATTTTAACATTTTACTCTTGTGATTTCTAGTGAACTTTGACTAACCTGCAACGTCCGAAGATTGAGAGAATGCGACATGCGCTTCAAAGTTATAAAGTGCTTCCCAAAACACGCATTTAAAAAAAAATAAAAACCCTTGACCAAAGTTATCCGTTCTCCCGCTCAAACTTCGTGTTTGCATCGGCATCATTCCTTGCTATTTCTAATTACTCCCACATGCTTTACGGACGACCGCAAACAAAAACGTTATCCGAACCACTTGTATTTCATCCAGTGTTAATTACGTAATACGCGATGTTCACTTGCATCGTCCATTTGCAAAATGGTTTTGTTCTCAAGGGACACAAAGGAGGCTGTTTATCAGTGTTGTTTTTGAAAACTACGAGCAAATTAAATGAACTTTTTATCTAATCAAGCAGCTACTCTCAAGCCCTTGGCAATACTTGCAATGGCATAAGCGCCAGTTGATGGTTCGGTTTTCTGTAAAGGAAACTTCCATTTTGGTGCAAAGGAATATTTTACCAACATTCAGTGCAAATGGAGCAAATATTTTTCCAATTAGAAGGGCAGCCGCTCTTCATTTTGTCGGGCTACGACTGATAGTCTTTACACTGAATGAATTTCGGCAAAGTCAGCTGCCGTTGGATAAGCAATTGGCAATCTCAGGGAAGTCCCTATAATGCCAGTGATAAGACTCAACTTTTAAACAAGGCTACAGACCATACTGCTGGCTAAGATAATTCTGCAACCTTTTGGTTCCTCTTAATGACCAGATGCCATGTCTACTTCAACAGGCCTTACTTCATCTTCTACGCTGTGAATGGACTCACGATGCTGCTGATTTATACTGGATCACTAGGATATTATTGTGCCATAAGAAGTGCAACTTGTCAACCCAAATGACAATTTACCGGAAAAATTTGGTCAGATCATTCTCACTGCCATCAATCCTTATCTCGACTACTGACTGCTATTTTAAACGCTCCTTGCTACTCGTTCATCAAAGCCCCACTTTTTATCATCCAAACTACGAAAGTGGAGATTAAAAGAGATCTCTGCTAATTTTACATGAGCACGCCTTCCTATTGCTTTCCTTTGGGCAGCACCAATTTTCTGCACATGAATGAAGTATTATCAAATCTCTCATTTTATAAAAATACCCTGTTCTAGTTTTTTATCAAGCCTTCTAAAATATATATTAATGTTTGGCCAAAGCGAATTTTTTGCCCAGAAATCAGCTCTTGCACACTGCGCTTGGAAATGGCTTCAAAAAATTGATGCAGATGGAAGCACACTTATTTTGGACTTTAGATCCAGAAAATTGATGCTACTTAGCAGCATAGCGGCGGGGCCAACCATGGCTCATCTTATCTTGACATTGGTTACATCATTCCCTTATCTATTCCGGCAATAATGGTGACTGGCTGTGTTCGAGGTCTTGATGTCTACGTAACTAATTCTACGGCTCACTTCTACCTCTTGATGCTGCTTCGCGCATAAGCGCAGGACCATCAAATTGTTTTCAAGCCCTCTTAATGAGCCGGCAATTATTTCCAGTTATCAACCTTTATTGCTTCTGCATAATACATGGGCATATGTCGCGACAAATGAAGCAGCAGCGAAGGTAGAGGGAGCAACTTAATTATTTTTAACGGTCACTATAACGTTGGTTTGCTGAGGCAATTTTTTGTCAGGATTTTCTGCATTCCTCAGTGCTCTTCCATCCCTGCTTTTATTAATTTCTTCGAGTTCACACTGCGCTGTGTTGGCGGTTTCCGATGCACAGCCATCTATTCTGATTTCTGAGCACCTCGAACATACAGGAAGATTGTCGGAATTATCCCAAAACAAAACAAAAAGCTATTCCTTCCGTGGTAGCCTTGTGTTTTGCATCACATCGCTGGCCTGGCTAATTAACCTCCCCAGAGTTTTGTACAGACTGCATCAAGTTATGATACACTAACAGAGTAGATCCATGCACACAGACGCACAATCACTTTAGCTTGACTAAAATTTGTGTGGTGAGGACGGATTACGCCAGCATGTGTCCTAATAATGGTGTGGAGGTGCGTGTTCATCTCGTTGGCTGTAGTTGTGGATGCAGAAATGCAAAATTTGGCCTAAGTACTGGCAGAGCCTATGCAAGATCAATTGTGGCTCTTTGCACCTGTAAGTTAAAAGCAGAGTAGATTGCTAAGCAGATGGCACTAATTCATGTGCTCAATGTCAATGCAATAAAAGGAAGTGTGTACGGGCATAAAATCCTAATGATTTGTATCGGGAGAGATTTTAGTCTCCCAGGCAAGAAGATAAATGCATCAGAAAAGAGTGTACATGATTAATTTCATTACATAGACAATTTCTGTCAACAGTGCGGACGTATGGGTGCAGCTAAAACGTGGTAACTTCTAAATTATATAAAAAGAAGTTTTACGGTGTACTTAGCAAATCTGGCCCCTTTCAAAATATTTTTGAATCAAATTGGCAAAATGTGAGTGACAACCTGGACTTTCTTCCCTAAATTTGTGTTCGTGTATGTGCTCTACTCCACAAGTCCGGCGACTACTGAAGTCGGAAGTCGTCTTTATCTGCCATGACTGCTTCTATTTGGCTTATTTGCCTAGCCACCAGCATGATAATCGCTATCCACTTACTGAGTCCATTCGATTCTTCCTTTCTCTACCTTCCCCAAACAGCTTTTTGCGTTCCTCTTCCTCTATTTTTCAGCAAAACTCTTTAGTGATCTATTCGCACTTTTATTCTTCGAATTCTGATTCATCCGCAATTTACTCTATGCCACAGCTCTCGTCGGCGTTGGATCCATTCATTTCTTCCGACCGTAGCGTCTACATCGTACGACTTTTAGATGCGGCGAAATTGGTAAGCTGTTGGAATCTGATGAACCTTGCATTAGACGCTTTTTTCAAGCCATCATTTTTCACAAAATCATTTCCCCACATCTACTTGCGGCAGATTCTATTTTGGCAGCCTAAATGCCATTGATGTTGGACATGCGTGAAGGGGTGCATCTTCCTTTCATCAACACAGAAAAAAACATCCATTACTGCCCATGCCACATCGAAACTATGCTGTCGAAATCTGGAAAATGCATCGAAAGGAGCAATTGTTGGGCAGGAAAACGTGAGGGAAGCAAAAGGGCAGGAAAATCGCCCAGTCACCTTTACTGTCAGCGTGCCAGTGTGACTTAGTCAACGTATTTAATCAAGCGCTTAAGCATTTCTGTCAGCTGCTGGTCATTCTCATATTGCAATTGCAAAGCACGCAGACAAGGAGAGGCAGATGTTGCTCTTACAGCCGAATTGGCCTGATTCTATGCTGTATTGGGTGTAAGAAATCGGAGAGAAAACGGTTTGGAGCACGTGGACAGCTTAGGAGTAGGAGGTTAGTGCTGAACTGACAGGCAAGCTTATTGTAACTTTGGGGAAGGATGGGAATTGTCGAGCAATTGTAAAGGAGTAGCTAAAGCCCTCCTGGCTTGTCGTTGGATAGTGAATTATTTAAACGAAGGGGTTGCGGCGGGTGAGGTCTAACCTGTTGGAGACAATTGGGAAACCTCACTAAGCGCTTGGCCTTACACGGTGCCAAAGTCATCGCATTTTTCCCATAGAACATTTTGTGGTTAGCATATGAACATCTGTGAATGGCGGTAGATGTTAATTTTGCGCGCAAGATATGTCAGCGCAGTACATCTGTGCTGGAATAGTCGGCTTCGCAAGGCTTGTGGATCATGGTTGATGCTAATGAGCGACCTCATATCATGCATTTGTGGTGCAAGTAAGGCGTTAAGATGATTTGATTTGAGCCTAGAAGCAGGAAGGTCAGGGCATATAGCACTAAGCCCGATGCATTTTGCGATAGCAGATTTGAAACACCAGCAGTCTAGCCATACGAACCACTGATGCATGGTTAACGTGATAATTAGCTAAGCAGCTTCGCAGTTGTACGCACCTTTTAGGCGTCTCTTAGTGTTTTTCGACCACCAACAGTGGAAGTGTTACTGGAGCTTTAACCTGCATAAAATGAACTTAAATTTGTTGCGTAGCACTCTCCATTCATGATTTATAAGTATAATCTCTTCCCTTCTCCCCGTCTATTTACTGCCATTAGTTCCATCGAATGGAAGTGATGGCCTTGAAAGGTGCCATTTCGTTCTGCGAGTCTTGATATTATCCTCAACTCTGTCATGACCTATGAAGAAGTGCGAATGTTTAAAAGGAGTTATAAAACATTTGCGCCTTTGCTTGAAATAGAGCTGGGCCAGATGTCAACAATCCTCTACACTTATACTCATTTTCATCCTAAAATCCATTAAAAATTGAATGCTTACTCTTGCATGTTAGCTCTCCTTTAACCATAATTTCGTGCAATGTTCTATAGTCGTCCTGTTGGCTTAAAAACAAAATCATTTAGCATTTATCATTAATTGCTTTTATCTCACATCGTTATTTCGACTTATACTGTAGCGGGTTCATTTTGCACACCTAGTGGAGCATAAGGTAGTGAAATCTCAAAGATCAAATGGGAAAAGGAAAGGCCACCAAATAAGTATAATGATGCCTCTTCCCGGCAAGAGCAGTTTGCTGCCTTTACCTGTGTCTACGCTCCTATTGCACCTTGAAGAAAGCCTAGATTAATTTTACTTTCCCATTTACCACTAGTTTTAAACCTCATTCGTCAGTTTAATGTGATGCTATCTGACAGCACTCAAATCTTTTGCTATCGCCTCGATAATCCCGACCGCGTTGCTTTCAGGTAATAATCTCTATTGCAGACGTAATTCTTCGCAAAACGTAGGCGAGCCATTCTAATGCTTTAAGGTTGGTATAATGCAGTTTGACCCAATCTTTACTTGTTTTTCGATAAATATTTAATTAAAACCCAAAACCTTTGTAGTTATCAAAATAACTTACAATTTGTAAACAGGAGGATGGGATTTTGCATTCCTTGCCTGAAACTAACATTCAAGGGTAACAATGTGAAGATGAAGCCAAAAAGCGCACTCAGAGAAAGGAGGCAATTTTAATGGGTGAAGCATTTGATAAATATTAAAGTATTAAAGCTTCCTTATGTACATTGCGATCAGTCTTTGTTCGATTCGGCATTCGAAACCAAGAAAAAGGGGCAGCAAAATCTTTATTCGATCATTTATAGTTTAAAAGGGACGCTAAAAGTGTCCATTTTTACCTCTACTGTGAAAAAGAGGAAAAGAGGATAGACGTGGCTGAGAGAGGACAGTCGCGCCTGACTAGGCAAATGATTCGATCCCTTTTACTGTGCGGTATAGGTAGGCTTGTTGACATTTTGCACGAAGGTTCCTTTTTCGGTGTATGTGAAAATAATTGATTCTATGTAAATGAAATAGTTCAACTTATTTTCCAGGTTGCCTCCTATCACGGCATGTCTATGATTCGAAAAAATTTTGCGTGGCGAATTTGTATGCAGATGACGGTTAAGGGAAAATTACCTGATTGCACTTGCCGGGATAGAGTTCAGTGCCCAGAGTTTAGGAATATATGAGCATTTCTAGCCTAACTGCTTTAGATGGTAAAATTTTGATAGCTCTGAGAGAGTGGACAGGTCTTAATATTGAAAGGGTTAGTCCGGAATATGGAGGTGAAGCCAATGCTGTGTTTTCGCTAAAGAGTCCTTGTGGCTTTGCATGAACTCGCTTATAGAAAGTTAGTTACAAGTTGGGTTCTTCGCACCCAGTTTGGTTGATAGCCTACGTGAGTATCTCATAAATTCCTAGCATGGTTTTGCTTTTTTCAAATGCAAAGAAGAAATGGAGCAGAGCCGCAAGAGAATATGGTGTTGTTACCAACTTTGCTTGCTGTGTTGGTAAGGGAGCAAGGACTAAAATAATATCGAGGCAGTCTCTTATCGCCTTTACACGCCCATGCGAGAATGCAGCCCAGGTCAAAGTGAGCACTAGGCATAGAAGAAACCCGCATTGGCGACCCCAAATTTCAGCATTGTAATGCTGCCCCTAAGCCGTTATTTAAGTATGAACGAAATTCGTTCAGGGCGCGTTTGCAGCGACAGGAACCTATTATCCAAATTTACAGGCTAAAATGTATCAGTGCGCGAACCGCATTGTCGCTTGTGCAAGTTTTTGCATTTTGCTAAAAGGCCATTTCTTTATCTCGCTAGCTAATTCATAGATTATTTGTGTTTTGTCAGAAATCCAGCCATGATTGCGGCTTGCAATACAGGGACGTTTGATGTTCCTGGTAATACATGGTCATAAAGTTGGTAATCTAAATGGGGAATTTGCCATTATGCCGCAGAGCTTCCCGAGCATAATTCGCAGTCCAACTGCAACGCCTGCCTGTCTAGTAGCAAAAGGTGCGTTCTGCTAGGCGTTGGAGTCACCCAGCAAAAAAGACCGACTAGCACCAGTCTGCTCTTCATGACTGATAATTTACTGGGATGAGTTATTGTAGCATAATTTTAAACTAGGGTCCAAGTAGTTCCAAAATTTACTTTACCTAAAAAGTCCTACCGGAGGGCACATAGGATGGTGTGTGTTCCTTGCCGTCATTGACAGGTGCGATGATTTAACTTTGTATTTATGAGCTAGTCTTCAATGTATACGGGATCTTCAAGCAGAGCCAGATCCGCCGGCGTTGCAGCAGTACAAGGGGTCGTTCGTTCAACTCGTCTACTCTAGCCCTTGAGTCCATCAAGAAGGAGTTTTATTCGTTAAAATCGTATCCATTATTATAGTTTGGTCATGCTAAGTAAAAATTTAGCAAAATGTGTGCTTTGAACTCTCCTCTGACTTGCTGAAGCTAACGACTCCTTTGATGTGAGATATCATTCAACTCAATACCTCTCGTTTAAGTGGCGCCATGACTGGAGTTGTGTTCGCTTAATTTAATCTGATAGCCTTGTGCTGCTCATGTTCAGCAGTGCTAGCCGGGACTACGAATATGGAAGCAGAGGTAAGCTGGATTGTTCTGATCTTGACAAGCGCTTCTTATTCACTCCAATTTAGATCCCTTTGTCATCGTTAAATTGTTAAATTGAGCGGCAGTGCACAATTTTCAATATTTTATTCATTACCCATTTAAAAATTACTCTTTCTCAAGGCAAAATGGCATGATTTCAAGATCGCCAACCTCCCTGAAGAAGTACGTCGAACAATATGCGAGTATCTCAGCTCTTTTGAGAAAGCAAGCATTTGCGTTGCAAAACCGGAGTGAAAATCGGTTATCCTTTCAAAAAATGAACATTCATACATAAGTAAGTGGAATTGGATTGGCAAACATGTCTGCGCAGATCTGTTGTCGCATTCGCAGCCACCGTTCCTCTTGAGGATTAACGAATGCATTGAACAACATTTTGAACAAATGAAATTCCATCTCCGGTTTTCATCACTTCCTGTCCCCACGAATGCCTTTAAAAGGGTAGACTGCGTTTTAATTGAGTCCGAAATGAACACCAATACGCTGGCTCCTCCGGGCTTGACTCAGTCGAAGCCTGTGAAATTATCAATGAGAATAGTTAATTCCACTCGCACCACTGTGGTAGCTGTTAGTGTATTGTGGCTTACAAAGTCATATTTTATGCTACCAGAAAACTACAGGCCCATTTTGCGCCTCTTTAAGGGCGGCGAATTTGGACGGTGTCAAGAAGGAATGTTAAGGCTAGCTGGTTATGAATGCGCTTTCTATGTTATTAATTTTTCATAGCTCCTGCAGCGGTGTCTGAGGGTTAGGGCTGAATTGCACGACATAATGTCAAACCTTTCTCCTGATAAGACATTTGGAACTATCATAATTGAAGACGAAGAATGCAAGAAGATTAGTGGGGTGAAGTTCTTCCTAGACTGTGCCGATAAACTTGGCTTCGTGGATAACTCGATTCCGATGGCGAATGTGGTGCATTGGGGAGGATGTTGCCCGGATCGCTAGTTGCAGGGGGTTATTTCAATGGGCATGTCAAGATGTCATTTGGAGACGCAAACAAACACCTCTGTTTCAATTAGCTGCAATGCCTATAAAGTGCTCGACTTCCCCAATTACTTCTCATAACTACTTCATAATTAAATTGAAGCAATCACAAGCGTTTGTTCTGCTCATTGTGCCCCATTTTTTCCGCATGTGATAAATTTACCATGTCCAGATGAGAATAATTTTTGCAGACGTCTGAGCAGCAGGCATAATCTTCGCAATGGGTTTAATTCTTTTCAGGGACTTTATTGGACACAAATTCCTATAGAAGCCTACTTTGGCAGTACATAAGGCAATGCTGAATATTTATTGAGGTGTTTACCGAAATTTTATCGTTAGTAGAGCAGAATATAATTGTAGATAGCAGAATCACAAGTAATTCTGAGTAGCAGCTTACATATTCAAAAGAGACCCATGTTTTGAGCCGGCAAAAGATCTCATTGAAAGCTCACGGAAGAGAGCGTTCTACTTAAATTAGTTTAATGCACAACTGTCTCACCGAAACTTGCCGCTGCGTGGGAACTGCTTAAAACGATTCTAAGAGAGGGGCCTGCAGCTTCATTTTTATTCCTATGCTGAGGAGCTTTCCGCCTTTTTCTAACTTTATGCTTTCATAATCACCTGATGTGGGTTGTTTGAGCTGAGGTATTACTGCAACAGAATAAGGGAGTTTTCCTGAGTGTCGGACTCCATTTTAAGGAAGGCCTAGACACCGGTCGACTTTCGTGCTAGCTATTTCATTTGCTTTTCTCTAAAGTGTTTCAAATGCGCAGATGGCATCAGTGAAACCCGATGCTCCACAAGGCGTGGTGGTGGTTCCAAACTTATTCTCCCAGTCTCTTTAGTGGTGTGCTGAGGACCATGACTATTGCGAGCATCAGCACAAGCTAATCAGAAAACGTCGCGTCCAATGCCATTCGCCTAATTATTTGAATGGCTGAGAGGGTCGTGTGATTTGGCGTGATTTGGCAGCACACCTGTCGCATTTGCGCATGCATGTAATCGAAGGCAATGCGATTTAGAGCTTGCTCTTCTACTAGACAGCAACACTATGCCACATGCGCAGAACGACAACTAGGTAAGATAAACACAGAAGAATCCGTAAGGCAGAGAGAGTTGCGGGCAATTTTTCTTGAATTGCTAAAGACTTTGCTATTTAGAAAGGTATGCACAACTCACCACCTCCTCTTCCATTGCCAATCTCAAGTGTTACAGGTTCTGTCTGCTCAATTAATATGCAATTATGCGAAGCGCGGGTCAAGGCTTAGGTAAAGAGAAATAAATAGGAAATAGAGATGGAGGGTCTTGGGAAATAGTCCTTCCCTTACTCCCCTCCTTCCACAAGAACTTGAGGGAAGGTTGTAAGCGGTATGAGATGTTGCAGCGAGTTGTCGTTCAAGATAAGCATTTCGTTTAACACGATGTGCTCAGCTTTTGTTATACACGGTAGGTTTAAAATTTCATGGTCTCTGCTTGGATTGCGGGGCATCGAGTAAGGGGACCTCACGAGGATCTCCAAAGTGGAATTTTAGGCATTGGTCTAAAAATCTGTGTCACGATAATTTTGCGGTTCTCGAAGCTCGCAGAAAGTGAACATCCCTTAAAAGATTGTATTTTCTTGCCTCATGACATTGAATTACTCGCAAGTACTCTTGAACCCAGTAATAACAAAAGGTTTATATATCTCGTAGCCAAATTTGTGTTTTTAAATGCGACAAAATGACTAATTCTACAAAAACCCACCCCGTCTTGTCATCGGTTGGCATTGATAATTTCAATTAGACAGACTATTTTGAAAGCACTTAAACGCGTCTCAATTACACATATCCACCACCAAATAAGGTTGCGCACATTGCAGAGGTATGATGCTATTGGGCTAGCGATGGCGACGAGTGATACCCAGCGCACACTCTCGGCTTCCCAACGCGGTTTCTAGGTGTTACAGGACGCCTGATGCGGTCAAATCGTTAAAAATAATCTCTGAGGTCGAGGCCAGGCATGTGTTTGTATGCATGGAAATTTGGTTTTTGTGTGGTAAGTTCGCTAGTGTTTCTCCTATACAGCCTATATTACGAGATGACTGGCCTCTAAGTTGATTAGGAGGAGGTTCAAGGGGGAATATAGAGTCAGGGTTGACCGCATAACTTGGAAATGATCTAAGGCAGGTGCCTAGTGGTCACAGGTACAAGTCCGCAGACGTTGCAAAAGACGCATCTACTATGCACCGCCGAGGGCGTTTTGACGCGTGTACCCTAAACTATTATAATAGCCTGTCCAAAGAAGAATCATCTTACAATTGGGTCTACTGCCATTTCTGCAATGCCCGTGATAAAGATTAGACGCTGGTTCCTACTATCACTGCAACCGACAAATCTACAACCACCGATTTTATTACTGCTGGCCTATTTGACTTTATAGTTTTGGTGCTCGTGTTAACTTTCTTGCATATCCGTGCGACTTACTCACAATATTATAACTCGTCCCATAGTTGAGGTAGAACGCTGGGCTCATAGAGCAGGCATTTCACTAGACTAACCAGCATATTATTTTTCAAACGACTTAGTGATCATTGACTGCACGGTGTGCGTGTGAATGCAGTAAGTGATGAGAAGGCCATTTTAACGGCTTACAATGCACTTATAAGTCACGCTTGTGAAGTTTGAATGCGAGTTATTTCTTGAGGAGTGATGGCACTCCGGACCTGCCACATTTTAATAGTAACATTCAGCTTGCAGGGTAAGTTTGCAGTGGTCATCGAAAAGGTGCATTTTTACAATTTTTCTAATCGGTATATGCTCAAAATATTTAAGATGAAGGTTTTTGCCAAGCTAATGAATCTAGCAAGGTTGCGGATTTTGCTGGAACCTTGTGTTGCATTGCATGTCAGAGTTTTTGGTGTTATAACTACTGCCGGCCTACATTTCAATTTTCTGTTTACCACTATGGCGCTTTTAGGCTTGCATCCTCTTTGTAATAAGCAGGTCTTTGTCTAGCTTGCATGTGTAACATGCGGAGAATGATACAAGGTTTGTAAAAGGAGGCCGTGTGAGCTATTGTTTGATTCGAATGTTTCATGCATGATAAAGATGCGGACAATGCTTTGAAATTAATTGCGGTCATCAATATGCGGGGAACCATAGAGTTTATAAGTGCGGTAGCAGAAACGTACAAATCATGACAAATGAGATTATTTGCTGGTTTCCTGCCAAACCACGGAGGAATGTGCTATCGTCTCTACTTAAACTAAATGCAACAAGAGAATTACTGAAGATAAATCACTTCATTTCTTAACGATTGTCTTTTAGATAATACACTCTGTATATTATCACAGGACTGTAGAACATTTTTGTGATTTTTTGGTGTTTTGCCCATTTTATACACATTTTTATGAGTGTCAAAGACAATTCGACAGCTTCAAAGGCCTTAAAGAAGCTTACAATCGTAAATTATGCAGCATGTGTGGTCCGGAATGTCATACAGCGAGATGGGATTGCTGGCAACATGAATTTACAGAGCGCAGACTCGTTTTGCCTGACACTTTTGGCCTTCGGTTGACTCAATGGCGCCTTAAACAGCATGCAGGTCTATATTGTACAGCGTTACTTTTAGTTATTCTTCCATCCGCCTTTATGCCTGGCCACTACACATCAACCTCACTTTATTGGTAACACATGAGAACGCACTGCGATACATGAAACAAATCCTTCTGTTTTTATTCTTCTTAGATGAGGATGTTCCGCAGAATGTAAAAATGATAGTTACTGAATCAAATGCGGTAGACGTCGTGAGATACGTCACTTAAACTTAACGACAATATCACTGGTTATCTTGTCGTTTTGCGGAGCGATGATTGAAAAACGGCATCGTCAATACACACTTAAATAGAGGTTACGTCTTCATAGGCTTAAATCCAGGACAAATAGTATCTGCCGCCGTTGCTGAGCTCAAATGGCAGGCTGATTTGGAGATGTCTGCAGACATTGTCAAATATAGCAACAGAGTGAGCGTCATTGCACCATACTCGACAGGAGGTAAGTCATCTCGATTTAGCAAATGCTAAAGTATTAACAAAATGGCCCGTTTCAACAGGAATTAGCCCACAACAGAATCCTCTTGAATTCATTAGGATAATTCGTCCACAGAGATTAAGACAGGTATGCTTAGTGAGGCAGCCCCGATTGCCTTACCATGCACAATTAGCGATTAGTTGGTATTTGGGCAATGAAAGGTATGATCGCCAAAATTTGTTATTTCGAACAGAAGGGGGAGTTTTGACTGCGATCCCTACAATGAGCCCATCGCATGCATCAAGTCCTTAATGACACCTTCAGGAGGGGCTGACTCATCGTACAACTACCATCACTGGTGGGTCCACCTACAGTTTATTGAATAACGTAACCCTTTTTTACCTTAGTGATCCTAATGCTGTCGTCGGCCTTGGTGTGGATCTGTGCAAACTATTGACTAATGCGCCCCAAAATTCATGCTTGTCGGGCGCGTTGTTTTACCATCGCAGGCTCTACTAATCCAGAGAATGATTGGGGTGACAATCATTTTTCCTTATTTAGCAATCAGGAGACAAATAATAGTGAACTACTTTATCGTGACAATTACACCCATTGTCGTTCCGGTCCTTTCTCATCAATGCACAGATGGTCCTTCTCTATTGATGCACGATACACAAAATGCAGAGATACGAACGGATTAATTGAAAAGGACGCTGGCAATCATTATGTGTTAGTGGAAAACTGCACTATAATACTGGGTATATCTACAGGTCCAGAGGGACGTTCCTGCCCGATTTCCCATGGTTTTCACAGTTGTGGCTACTGATTCACCTCTTACACTTTCACTGCTCTCAATTGTCTGGCTACTTCGCTAGCTGTACCTGAGGCACAATAGCGGTCACTTCAAGTCCATTGCTCATCAGTTACTTGTCGGTACACGTGGCATGGCTGATCGAGTGACTAACATGTATTCATGAATGGACTCAGACACAGATCCAAACCCGACAGGCCCTCAAGCCTAGCGTCCACTATGTAACATTTAGGCGGATACGAGTAGATTGGCTTGGGTCTGCAGTCCATTTTGCGCTAATTAGAAACGCTTTTAGATTCCACACTGAATCATAAATGGCATGAGGTTAATTAATGATATAATGCAATCAGCGCTTTCGAAAATAAAATCATTTACTTTGCACCGTTTCAACTGCATTTATTTGAGGAATGGATGAATAAATGCGATGTTTCGAGTCAATCGTCATGTAAAAGTTTTCTGCACTATTTTGGCAGACTGATTTAACGTCGCTCAGAAGAAACGTAAATTTGCGTTTACTTTCTTGCATATGTAAATGTACGTCTTTTCACTCGTGTGGTTTTCATTTACGCTTCCCACTGTTCGCCTCCAGCCTAAGATCCTATTGTTACAGAGTATTGAATTAGCTTGAAATGTCCAATTTGAGCTAAACCAACCTATAAGCCGAAGCCTACTCTATTCCGCTGAAACTGAGACTCTACTTAATGCCTGTTAAACAGCGTCTAGATGTGGTAGTGAAAAGCACCAACCACTCAAATGTTTCCCTGGTGCTGTAACCCAAAAATGACAACCACCTATTTTATGGCATCGGACATCTACGTACTTAAATAGTGATTCTTGAAGAATTAACACCTGAGAAGAGAACGAGTCTTCTGCCGTATAAGAAAGAAAACCTTCTTTAGACCATAAGTTAATTAGAATCAGGAATCAGGAATCAGCAGCTAGTTCCCCTCTGCAAGAAATAGCGGCAGCTCTTGTTTTAAAAGCGGACAAGTTGGGTGTGTTTGGCGGGTAGGGCATCTATTTTGAAAATGAGAGCTGAGCGACTACAAGCATAGAGATGCGCTCCTTTTTATCCCCTTTTACCAAATATTGCGCTCAATTGGGAACCAGCGGCTTGCTTCCGTTTGTGAATTGCTGCTGTATTTCTTGTTGCAGAATCTCATAATGAAAGTGCAGCCAAATTGTAAGCAGTCGATAATAGCAAAGAAGTCTAAGAGAGAACGGTATCAAAGGAGAAAATATGGAGAAAGGAGGGCATATGCACTGATAACAAAGATAAACTGATTAGGATTTAAACAGTGAGGACGCAAATGTGTGAGAATTTAGGACAAAGGAGGGAAAGTTGGATAGATTCAAACGGATAGTGCATTTTTAAAAAGATAGATTATTTGCTGGGGTCGAAAATATGTTTCATGTTTTTCTATCATTTGTCTCCTTTCCTTCTTTATCGTTTGCATCGTTGCGAGTAATTTACTTCGTCCTTACCTGCTCTTGCTTCCTCTCCTTATCCACGATTATCCATGTGTCGCTTTCACGAAAGTTTTCTATTTCGCCATATCTACTAATCTTAACCAAAGCGTTCTCTTCATTTTACTGCTAAAATCATTTAATCGCCGTCCCTGTCCCCCCTCTTCTTGCCCGTTCGTGCACTTAGGCAACCATTGACGGTGAAGCAGGCTTCTACATGGTGCTGCCCAAATGGAGGGTAACAAGAGCATCTTATCTTTTAAAATCCCTGCATAATTATGCAATCATGCTAAAGGTATAAGAAAGAGGGGAGAGGATTTGTTGCTAACTAAGGAAGCCTTGGAAGTTATCTCCTACGTCAATCCTCATCCATAATTGAAGAATTAGCTTGATAAGAGTCAACGGAGAGGTTACATACATATCTATATGCACGTGAGCAACATCACAGCCATATCATTTGACTCCGATCAATTCCACATAGCCCGTCCCCGTTCCTACCTATTTGTCGCCTTTATGAACTACCGCACTGAGGTCAATATAGTGACACATGTTCTCCAGGCATCATTTTGATTTTCCAAATCGGCTTTCAATCGTAAGCATGCTATGGTGAATTGCTATCTCCAAACATCATTTTCTCGCATTTATCGCATGCTGCTGCTCATTCTGCTGCCTTGTAGACCTGCGATACGAAATATTTTCACTTGTACTGCACTGCTCACACTCAGTGGAAAATTTTACGGTAACGATTGTACCCAAGTAGAGGTTTGCACCATTCGGCGGAGTTAGAGTGTCTCCCTAGGCTTGATTGCAACTTCATTGGTACAGTCTTGCGGGTTCAACCTCACCTAGTATGAAATCTATCATCTTCTCTAGGCAACGCACTTCGGCGAAGTCACAACCATGTTTCAGCCAATTTTGTGTCGACTTTGGTTTCGACTGATTTTTTGTTCCTACCTCAACTCACATTGTAAGGCTGCATAGGTCTTGCTCATACGACCTCATACCACGCATTTGCGCTGTAACAGATAGTTCGCAGCCGCTTGTCTGGATGCAAGTAAAAAAGCGTTAGTGTTAACGTGTTTAGATGCTTCAGCTTAAGGCTAGGAGCACGAAATTGGAGCATGGACCGCAAATTTGTAGTGTCAGCAGCCTAATCAAATGAACCACTGATGCTCGAATGACATGCTAATTAGCGTGGCAGCCCGTGGTCTGCGTCCCAACCATCGAGGTAGTGCTACGTCGGTGCAAATTAGTGCATGCGTGCTGAAGCATAGTGGAAAGCCCGCGGACGGGCGGTTGCTGGCTCACTTTATCCCTTTCATCATATTCACTCCCCACCCAACATTTCCCTCCTCCTACACCTCATTCATCTGCTTTCTTCCCTACTCACTTGTGCGCCTTTACAGCCATGCCACTTCTCATCACGCATCGCATCAGCAGCCAATGTTGTCATCGCCATGGCCTTTATCTCATCCAAACAAGGAAGTGAGTCCACGAATCGCAATGCAAATCATGTACGTCTGAATGGCGACCAAGGGATGCGTGTGGGCATGCGACTAGAAATTGCACCGAAATAATTCAGTGTGGGTGATAGTGTCAACGTAATTGTGACTCTGCGATTGGCAGGATTCAGTTGCAGACGAAAAGGCCAGCATTGATTTGCTGTGCTGATGCATTTGATAGCTGTTGTCGCTAGTAATGTATGCATGTTCTGCCGCTTTAAATACCCCAATTTTTCAAGTTTTCTTAAATCATTTTTTTCAGACTTTTTTTGGAGAACGTTAAAGTTTATTTGATTAAGTGTGTCTTGATATAATCACCTACCAAGTGCATAAACCTGGAATCCTTTTTTTAGGGTACACAAACTCGAAAGCCTGCCAGAAGTATGTACAGCATAATATTTCCATTGATGTTTGATATTTGGAACTTTGGACTAAATACGTGATTGGCACTCTAAAGATTTATGGCAACATTTGGATCTGAAAGCAAAACCAGGTATGGATTAGGCACGGTTTCGAAATGTTTATTAGTCTAATAGTTCTTCAAAGAAATAGACCCCCGCATCTGCCCATTTTGTTCGTCAGCAACTGGGAACGGCACCCAAGGCCGAGTCTATTTGGTGCATTCGCACCAATGTGGGTTTCTGTTTTTACTTAGCACACGTATATGAGTGGACTTGAAATGTTTCACCTCCATCACCTCGACTAATAAAGTAGGCTTAATTCTGCCTAGATTTTACAAACAAAATTTATGCAGTGATTGGTGAGTGTAAGCGAAAAACTTTTTCTCCTAATTCCAACAACTCATTTTGAGGTTGCTGAAGGGCTTTAGATTGTTAAAAGTTGCAGTCCATCCCAAAATCAAGCGGAGCAAACGGCACGCTTAGTAATGAAATTAGAGAAAAATTTCCTAACGATCGCCTTTTTATAAACTGCCTTACAGTTCTTCATTACCTATAGTAGGTTGTTAAACGCACTATTCATTTGTCGAGAATGTTATTTCCCGTTTACAAAGAGCTTTCTACACTGGAGTGTGATGAGACCAACAAAAAAGATTTGCCTCCAAAATCCGGAACTTGTTGCGCATAATCAATGTCTGTATGGTGTAAGTCATGATTTATGCAGTCTGTGCGGTGCGAATTTTACGCCGAATCATACATTAAAACAGTTTGCCAGTAAACATCTCACACTACACTATATTTGACAAATACATCTGTGTGGTTTTCTCAATTTCCCTCCGGGTATCACAATCACACGTGGACTGATTAGTGAGTCGCTGGTGGCTGCGTCCCTACCAAATCCAGCTTAAGATCGTTTTATGCTTGAATCGTTGCAGCATCGATTTTCATCATGTGACTGCAGTCACCTTTTGGAGAACGGAGCCTCCGTCTTTGGAACGTCAATTTTTTATATGACTGGTTTTGAATTGACGCCAGCCATATATTTGCAAGTCGAACATTAATTTTTCTAGATTAAGTTTTCGAGAGTTTATATTTTTCCGTCGTTTTACTAAATTTTACAATTGTCTGCCGTGGAATTGTCGAATGCAGAGAATTTGTCTCCCGTACTTCGTTTTTTGCTCTCAGCAGTTTTGGCTTGGCAGAAGTTATTTATTCTCTTCTTTTAGCTCTTTTTAACACTGAATTTGATGTGGTTAGTGTAAATATTTTCTGCTTTTTTCGCCTTTTCTTTTTGCAACTGCATTTTCCTTGCTTATAGTTTTGAAATTTATTCCGTCTACTGTGTTGCTATGATTTTAGGTGCATTAATTTTTATTATCTTTTAAATAAATTCAATACATTTACGCTTTTTCTTTCGTAGCCTTCAGTGTCCATATTATCTGTTATTTTTAACACCTAAGGAAACTTAGTAAATTAATTTTAATGCTGTTTTTGACCGTTACTTTTGCTTTCCTTCAACATGTCTTTCCAAATTATTTCAATTCATGTATTTATTTCTCAGCAATTTTATTGGCATGTTCTGCGCCCGTGTGATTGAAGCGTTTCCCATCGCACATGCATAACCGATCAGATGGAGGTTATATCCCGATGTTAGCGAGGCAGTTGAAAGGTCAGCAGACCAGCGCAACATTAAGCAAAATGATGCCATCAAACGGAATTTAATAAGCTGACACTTACCATAGCCTTAATCTCACTTGATTATTACTTTCAACACAACATTCATCCATTTTTCTGTAGAGCGACTCGTTAGGAGCAAAAGCGCAAGTGATTAGATGCTTCAACGCTGTAATTCTCCTCTTCAAATTATAAATGAAATGGCCGGCTTGGCCCTAAAGCCTTGATCATTAAAATATAAGGCCACATTAATCAGTCAACATCCGGTGTAAAGTTTTGCTTAGGTTATATTACTGACTG
>JADWOT020001295.1:0-120843 GCA_036345935.2 Taenia hydatigena
AGTTCTGCTTCACTCCGGTCCATATGCCTGATCAAGCAAGAATGACAACTTTTTAAAAGTACACTTTGATCTAATGCCGCGAAAACCCCAATGTAGTCTTTTGATATCCCGTGTCATATAACGGTTACATCCGTCGACCCTTCATCGACTCGTGACAGTGTTGACAGCAGAAACTCGGACACGCCCTCCCTTTTCACCGTTCAGGATTCATAAGGCGATACACGAGGTGGTGGGAATAGGAAGAGAGTCCGTTACCTTGATTTGACTTGACACCATTTAATATTCTCTGTAATTTTGCTTTGGCGCACTTGTGTATACTATTGCTAGTAATTTAGGAAGACAGAAGGAAAAGTGCCCATTATTTGATGGCGTTGAGTATTTTAAAAGCAGGTACAAAGCTCTTTCCAGGTTTGCGTCTACTCTAGTATCCAAACTCTTTTCTCGAGACTACAGGGGGATCGCGACATGAGCTGGCTTCTTCCAATTTCGAAGGCTAGTATCAATGAATATTTGCATACTGTATCCACCTCCACAATTAAAATCAACGCAGAAATAGTCATTTTCTGTGCACTGTGAAGGCAGCAACGTTTGTTAATAGTTCGTTCAGCACAAACAAATGATTTCATTTTTTCCTTTAGAGGTGTCGTCGTAGGACACCGCCATGCTTTTAAGTCCAGTCTAGTAAATACGAAGAATCAGTTTGTGCTATGAAATGGCATGCCGACCATGTTTGGAGTAAGTTACAAATAAAAGAATTACAAATGGTAGCCAACCAGTGACTGAGAGGCATCATCGTAGGGATCATATTTTGATTCTCTTCGGTAAAACATGCACCGCCCGAATAAGCTGCTCTTTCAGTGCCGAAACGAACACAAAATTAATGAAAAAGAAAGAGCACCCCCTGCGAAACCTCAGATCTTGACGGAAAGTTAAATGGGTTAAAGAATTGGCGAGTAAATTCTTGGCTTATGAGCTTCCTAATAAGCAATGTTGAGCGAACTACCTTTCATCGAAATCGTGCTAAAGATCATGTTAGGTAGTCTATAACTCAAAATGAGAAGGAAGTAAAGCTGTTCATTTGATCACCAGACTCCAAACATCAGTCAAGGATAGTGCTTTATAATAGAATCATACTTATTTTAAAATAAATAACTAACTAGTTCGTGTTTCTAGACACCTATAATTTCATCCCAATGCGCTTTGTATGACCTCTCTTACACCATTCAAGCCACAAAGTTCATACTACCCCTTTCTTTGAACCCATATGTTCCACTCACTCATAGCGTTTATCCAGGACATCAAAAGCAGTCCCTTAATAGTGGGATCATCAAAGCAACCTCAGATCTGCATCCTGATTGTATCCCCAACTTCTGCATAAGGAACGAAATCGCATACACAAATGTTGAAGGCTCCCACGAGAAGAATTTATAAAATTTTCAAATCAAGGCGTAAAATCACCCTGACCATGTCTGGAAAATTAAATCAGGCAGTAATGAAGTTGCGAAGAAGAGTCGGGACATACGACTACGGCGCGGAACTCTGTGAAGCCGATTTTCATTGCTCCAAGTCTCTTCGTAGAAAACACCATCTTTGAATGGTTATTGTTATACAAAGCGCACTCCTGGACGATATTCATTCCTACTTTAGCTTTGCGATGACCATCTTATTTTTAGTGAAAGATCAATCAAAACAGTACAAAAATTGATTTGATCGCAGTGACTTGATTCACATTCGCTGGTCACCCTCAAGAAGCCCGAGAGAAGTCAGAATTGGTGATAAAATTCAGATGCCCTTGTTTACCAACCAACAATCTGCTAGCATTGATGATGTGATGGATGTCAGTAACAAGTAAATTAGAAGCCCATGTAGCAGCACTCCTACAGCACTAAGGTAATGTAGCGGCATAATCCATGAGATGTCTGTTGTGAGTAAACTATCAAAGAGTACGCTGCTTTCTCTTTGTTAGCGGTTATGCTAGCTATGAAATGTCTCGAGAGCATTTTCAGCTTAATAAGAGCGCCATTTACAACTGTATTCTTCCTGCAACATATTACATGCACCAACAACGGGGCTTATTAAGAGTGCACTGTTCACATGAAACTTCTGCATGTTTATGAAGCACTCTGGTTTTGGCATTTGTTAAGTGGTTCCCACCAGTGCAGCCCCGACTGAAGACTGGGCGCAAACGAAGTACATCTTTTTAGCAGGTAAGGGTTCGCTCAAAGCATACTGCCGTGAATTTAATGACTTAATGAGTGTGGGATAGACTTATCAGTCAAGCTGCCTTCTTAAAACACAATTTAGAAGTTAAGGCGACAGCAAACAAACTGACAACACATGCGTCAGACGTTAATCATGAGCCGATCAACATGGTTAATTTTGAGTCTTCATTGGTATTTCATGTAAAATATGCCCCAAATTTTCCTCTTATTTGCAAGTAAGTGAAAAGTCTTGACCTCCTCTCTCAATGCGGCCACAAAAACGACAACTCCTTTTAGTATGCTATCTCCGCTTCAAAGCTCATAGCATCTTCCACGGCCACATCCTTATTTGCGGCACTGTTTGTTCTGTATTAAGCAGTATTTTTACCTCACTTTCCTTATGTTCTGAGGGAAAACGGGATAGAAATCAGCAAGAAGTGCAAAACGTGTCTAATATTAAGCCGTCATCTGCTTTGAAAGACACATAGCTGCGTGTGGGTTCATGAAATGTGGAATCGGCAACCCGTTGGATAGCACTGAAACATATGAAAATGAGCATACGCTTATTATTACATTACCATTTGAATGCACTATCCTCCTTACAAGCTAATAGTTTAACTGGTACCCCTTTGACTTAACTGTGCCGCTGTCTGGAATGCTCGAAATACCGAGATGACCTAACGCAGTGCACTGTCCCGCGAAACGATGTTTGCCTCAGCGTATCAAACCAGCAGCGCTCAGTTAGTTTTATACAGGGCTTTTACAATTACTGCTTACGTAAGGTTCCTAATCACCAGTGCAATTGCAGTCTCTACACAGTAAGTGCTCTTCCGGTTCCATTTATCGATAGACTAAGCTAGCATAAAACTCGTCAGAAACTTACAGCTCTCATTGAAGCAAAAGGGTTTCAGCATGTTCTAGCCAAACAGCCCGCACCATATGACTGCAAAACAAAGAATACCAAAGCAGGATGCAAACAGCGATTGTAGGACAAACCTAATCGATTAGCAATACCCACGTAAGTGATTTGAACGCGTGTGTTCCAGTAACGCCTCCCAAGTCGGATGTTCAGCGTAACACTCTGTGCAGTAGAGGCGTATTTCTGAACCCTCTATTATTTGGTCTGCAGTAGGGCACAATGAAGCCTAAATTTATGAGGCATTTTTATGCAATACAAGACTATTACGAAAAATATGAGCGAAAAGCACATTTAAGCGAGATTTAAGGGAACATGCTTACAAATGTGTGTTCCAATGAAATGACGGAGGAGTGAATCAAAGTTTTCGAACGGTTCATAGCAAAGACAACACACACTATGATTCGAACCTATTTTCGACGTTTAAGACAAAGCATTTGTGTTATAGGTAGTGGATGTGAGAGCACAAGGCATGATTACTAAGTTTTTTAACCTTCCCTACCTTTTTGATGGCATAAGAGTAGTCCTGTGGTTCTGCGAAATGCTGGGCAAGTTGGACAATGCGTATACATTTCAACTATAACATGTCAAGCAAGTGTACTTGAGGTGAGCAAATCGTACTGACGGTCACACAAGGGGTTTGGCTAAGTGACCGACATAAACCGAGACTCGCCTTATTTGACCAATTATGATTTTCGCTTGGGTTAAAACAAGAGCAGAGGTACTAACGAAACGCCGAACATCTACACAAAAACATGCGTATCTACGCGCAGAGACATACGTGCATAAATGCGCAGTTAATTATTTGGCTGGGCATGTGTATGGATGTGGAAGTCCATCTCTAAATTAAAAGGCGCTTACGGCGATGGTCGCAAAACATGTGCACTCGGCATAAGGTGGCGGTCTTGAACAAGGCAGAGCATATTGGACATTCGTGAAAGGCCATTTTGGCAACGAGAAAGGCAGGCTACGAGAGATTCTGCTGCAGGGCTTAGAGCAGGTCAAATATTAAGCCGAGGGTACCACCTGGATTTGTCCTCAGGTTTGCGAGTAAGTAAAGCTTAGAGGAGCAATAGTCGCGCATTTGGCCAATGCCGACATATGGTAGAGTTCACCACACCTCACTTCTCTCTTCGTTATTTTGTTGCATGCTTTGAACTTATTCAGTCCTGTGCAGGCAAGAAGTTGCCCGTCAGTGAGGACTTTTAATGTGCTGAGCATTTAAGACGCCTTTACTTTAGTGTGCTTGAACCGATACCCTGTTACTTTTAACCACTTATGAGAAGACTACGTTTTGCTGATCTCAAAGGCATAGGCATAGCGTGAAAAGAAGTACTAATCTGCCTATTATAGGCCCCTGAGAAATCGTTTTACCGGAAATGAATACATGTCTTACTAAATGCTCTGTATTCGGCATTTCTGCCCCGTAAAAGTTAGCAGTAAGAACAGATTTGATGTGCGACACGAAGTTTTTAGGCATTGGAATGATTGCAACTTCTCATTTCTAATGCCATTCAGACAGGAATGAAATGATGCTGAGTTAGCAATTCCACCGACTAAGAGAAGCATTAGACTATTACATTAGTCCTCCTACTCCTTGGTCATCAAAAAGACTAAATGTGTTCATCATGACGTGCTTCCTAATGACCAAAACTGGTGTAATCGTGTAACTAAATATAACAGATGGATTGGTAGCTTGTGCAAGGTCTTTTTAACTACGGAGGTAGGTGTCATCATCCGCTGTTTGGAATGCGATACGGGTCCGTAGACCGCTTATTTTAAATAATAATAATCAAGGAAGGTTCTCGATGAGTTGAAGTTTTTTCCCATACCATTCGAATAGGCCTAGCTTGCCCACTTGTTCTACGGCATCTTGAAGGCATGAAGCTTTGCTCGTGATTTTAACCCTGCAGTATGGTGTACTGAAGTCACACTTAGACAGGGAATGCCTTCAACTGCAGCCATCGTAGAGGTGAACCAAATAAATAGCCACCAGATTGACTGCAAATAAATATTTATCCTTACCTTTAAATACTCAACCGCATCTAGCTGTTCCTGGCAAATAGCTGACAACGAGAATGGAGAGTCTAAGCCATCCGACCGTGGACTGTTTCTCCGTGGCACTGCCGATGCCGATGATGGTCTTTAACTTAAATATAGAAATTGGGAGCAGAGAGCAGAAAAATTGCCTTATCTCATCTCCAAAGCCTGCCCTTTTGTCAATTCGACATAAAGGTTGCAATACTGCATTACGTCTATCTGAAGGTCTACTGAACACTGGAGCTGATGATTTAAATTCATTTAATCAACCTCCTGTTCATCAAAATTTTACGAACTTTGGCCACGTCTCTATTTGAAGGGTGCAAAATGGCCGGTTTTTTAGCATTAACTTTAGTAAGCTAGGTTAAACAGATGTGCCAGTTGGGACCTACATACCAAATCCCTGCTACTAGTGTTTATAAAAAGATTCAATGGAAGCAAATAAAAAAAACAGTATGAGAGGCGCTTATTGTCATGGGCTAGCTTGTTTTTGAATGCAAACATCCTGAGTGAATAGAAGTGTGCATTATTTAAACGTCAAAAGGAAGACCATAAACATGCCGGTTGAAAGTCAATGACTGCTGTGTACGATTACATCAAACTAAGCCTTAAACAGAATATGCTGCATTTGTCGCTTCAAGTTTTGATATAGCGCGAATCCTACGCAAAGTCTTAAAATCAGCGCATTTGCGCGGATAGATCAACACCTTTTTTGCCACTTCTCAATGAAACCGATATTCAATGTCTGTGAAATAATAAAAAATCCCCGTCCGTTTTGAAGAAAAGAATTTTAAGTAAAAGCGGTTTCATCCACGTCGATCAGAAGTTACTTGACTGTTTAAATCGCCATGTCAAAAGAATTGGGATCCTGGCTGTGGCGTCAGTAATGTTATTTTTCACTAGAAGCAAATGAAGGCCAGCATGATTCAAAGGAAATGCTTTGGTAATATTTCCACTTCTAATGACATTTGTCAGTGTGCAATGTCAAACCATAATGAAAAAACTTCTCAACGGGCACCCCCTTCATGCCCTCATTTTTGACTTGATTTATTAATGTTGCCCCTTTTCATTTATGTTGGTCCAAGCCTACCAGAAAGTCAAAAGACGACTTTTCATATCGTTCTCCAGCAGTAGTTGCTAAGTCGATTGCATTAAAAAGAAAAAATGCAAAGACGATCTTTTTATCTGGCATGAATTTCGCTGGAAAATTTGGCCATTTTGCTGAATTGTTTTATCATCCTGCTTCTTGTGTACTTCTCCAATAACTGTATAACTTAATGTCGGAATAGCAAAAAAAGTTTTTGCTACTTAAGTGGAGAGTTATTGCAGCTGCTGCAACAGGATAGCGCTCATTGATCCCCACTCCATGGCAAATGCAATGAATCGAGATCATGTAAGTGTGAATAAGACTGAGTGAATTTCTGACTTCAAATGAACCCACTGAGTGAGCTTCGCTAATGACCGGTTGGTAAATAGGTTGCTGAAATGATCATAGGCTGCAAACCGTTTGCTTTAGTGCTGATTGCCTAGTGGGTCAGATCTGCTTATCCCTCCCGAAAACTCAATGCTTTGCCTCACTACGACGGAACAGCTATTAGTGGAGACTTTTACTGCATACCTAATAGCCGGATATTAAAAGATCAGCCACTGAGACTGCCCACTCCTTAGAGCACAGTCTAAAAAAAAGGGAGCTTATATATTAAACGGAAAGTAATTGTTACGGTCTTCATGTTTTAGTATAAAGGGCTAAGTCCCTTTTAGGCACAATCAAAAAATATTCCTTAAAGCACTTTGCTTTTAACTTAAGGCAAGACAAGCTATCTACGTGACCCGTATGCTATGTGAAGCGCGGTTGAATAAATCTAAGCCTTTTAAGTACATTAATTTAGGTCTTAAAATGCATTTGTCGGTAAAAATTGGTGCCTAGCGCCAAGCCACCTCGAAATTCGGAAGCTATTCTACAGCTTTCGAGTCAAATTATAGGTCTTAAATGGGGTCTTGCGCTTGCAAAATACGTAGTTATTATCAGACGCCCATGTGCCACCTCTCCAACATGCATAATAATCTTTTAGTCTACAGAATTAGTAAAGAGACGAGAGGGTCATTTTCTCTAACAGAACCCATGTCGATTTATTTTTCTTCCTAAAATGACATCAGTTTACGTAACCGTCAAATTCTGCTTTTGATTTGAGCAGCCGCATCAAAATTTGCTAAAAGGAGAGAATCATCATTGCATCAGTAAGGACAATGTTGGCTGGTTTAGATGAAAGCTAATGCTCCTCGTGGTTTTGATGGTTAAGTTGCAAATCGCATTCACACTTATCTGGGACGTCAGGCCTTTCTTGCTAATGTCACGGTACCCCACGTTTCCAAACTCCAGCTTCTTATTCTTTGACAGAATGATGCTTAGACAAAAATCCCATTATTTTAGAGCATTAAGGGTGTAGCATGGCGAAAAGAGTTGCCTGATTTTTACCCTTCCTATCTAACATCACCCATTTTTGTCGGCGAATTATGCCTTTTGTTAAGGCAAAAATCTTTCCATACAGCGCATTTCGCCTTCAGAGGAATGATCTGACTGCAACAATATCCTCTATTGCAGAGAAAAAAAAACTTGCGATCGAATTATATTCTGCGAAGAGACCGCCTTCTTATGCCCAATTCCAGTAATCTATGAAAGACTGAAGTCAGCCCTATCTAATTTGATCGTAGACAGGTTGAATTGGAAAGATAAATGGCATTACAGTGAGTAATGGAAAGTGGACGGTGCTACGCAATTGACCTATGCGTTGGCATCAGTCGCCCGGGCCTATTTATGCCTCCTTAAGAACAAATTTTGACAATCCCGTCATCACGGTGCGTTTGCGAACGCTTTCTAACGTATGATAATATTGTACAACACGAGGTAGAGGTTAAGAATAATTCTAAATGATTGTGTAACCATGCCTACCTTCCTGCCAAAAAAGGGCATTTACGCCTTTAAGTGGCAAGTTTTGTGAAAATCCTCGTTGGTCTTTTATTTGTGGCTAATAATCCCAATTAAAGCCTTATGACTGCTATGGACGTTGGTGGGATGCGAGTTAAAGCCTGGTAATATCAGTAAAGTATGTTTATGGTGATTAAGTTGGAATGTTATGGCACGCTTTTTTACACAAGCCTGCCATTGTATTTTTATTTGAACGCCTTTGTCTAAAATGTTACGTCAACGTTGCCATGCTCTATGCGGTGACTGTGATATCTCATGCATCTCTTTAGATAACCATGGCAAACGAAAACATGAACAGAATTTAGTCAGCAGAATCAAGTCTTTGGTTTTGCTTTCGCAATCAAAACGCTTTTGCCATACGATCGTCTTAGATGCGACCGTATGATGGCAATCCCTCGTGTGGGTGTGCGTATGCTGATCGCATGCAGGAAGTGAGTCTCCATCACGAAATGTAAATCAGACTCCCGTTTTTTTAGTGTAGAGTCACGAAAATGAAAGCTCTTAATTTCAACAAAAAGTGACATTTTGTGTGCAGGCAATGTGTGCTAATTATTCATGGCCATTATTTGCATCAGATTCAAAGGCCGATTCATTGCGGCACAACCAGGTGTCCGTTTCACTTGCTGCAATTGTAGCAGCTTTCGTTCATGCAGTCGGATAAGTCAGACATACACGAGATATCACTTGAATAAACCAAAGCCCCATGTCACGAGCACGGTAAACTTGCATTCCTCCAGGATTGGGAGTGCATATTAGCAGCAGCACTGTCCTGAATCGCATGCGAAGTAGAAATTCAATGACACAGCTGAATATCAGACGCCCTTGCAAACTATTGGTATGGGCGGGTTTTGCAGGTAAGTCCTCGTCGCCATGCAGTCACGAATTTTCCTATAAAATCTGCGTCACGGGGCAATTGCATTCAGCATGTAGTGTTAACGTGAATTCGGCACACATTGGAGTATCGTATCGTTGAGGAAACAACAAAATATACTGAAACATACCAAGTCCGTTGAATTTCATTTGTAAAGGCAAACATCCCGCGGCCCTGCAAGGTGAAAAGTTGACGCAGTATGAAGCAGATGGCCATACAAGTTCTATTTAGGATTCCTTGCATGCAAGTTCTTGTCACCACGCAATATAGATTATTCATTAAGTCTCTTTCTCTAAGGAACACTGCAGTTTACTTACTGAATATTTGCGAAATGTGGTAGCAAACAAGCAATGAAGTAGACTGAAATATGTCAAGTTTGCTCAATATTTGTCCTTTTTCTTGCTCTCTGAGGCAAGAATTATGACACCATGCACATGTTCCACCTAAGAGTACGTGAAGAGCCCAGAACCTCGATAAAACAATTTGGAGTGTCCCTTATTATTAACTCTGTGTTCATACTACCACTGCAAGTTGCTATGCGAGACAAGTGTTTGTTTGCTGCGACATGTTTATGTGCATAATTACTAATTACGGAAGGAAGGATGTGGGATATGCTACTCAAGAATGCAATAAAAAATCTCAAATGGAGACCAAATTATGCATAAAGGCAAAAAAGCGTATGTCGTGGTTATGCATGCAAACCTTGCCCCATTTACCTTCAAATATTTGTCACAATCTACCTGAATTCATAAGTAATAAGGTGGAAAAATGAGGGGAGCAGTGTGGGGTTAAGCATAATTCAGGCACATAAGACAAGTTAATCGAAAGAACCCCTTAATATTCTAAAATTAACACTTCTCCTGGAACCGACTCGTAACCAGGTAGCGAAATTTGATGATGTGGGGAACTCTGGCTTCCTTTGTAGAGTGATTGCTAACATTGCCCTTCCCATTGCTCCCTGTTACGTAGACTCTCGTCACATTGGCCAATTTTAAACTCATTTTAAGTTTTAAATGCAGCCAACATGCAAGTAAAAGCGCAATTTTGATAGCACGATTTTGCACAATATTGATTTAAACGTGTTGCCTTATCGACACTGGCTCTCCCATTCATTGCATTTGCCGATTTATAAGCAACGTGTGCTACTAGCTAACAACCATTGTAAGAGTTTAATTCCCATCTTTTCAAAAAATCGGACAGAAGTAACATCATTTAAATTGCCAGCCACCAAATCCAGTAACACAGGACATCTATGCGCAGGAATGCAAACAGCATTGTAGCCGAAACAGCCTATCCACCAATAGAACTTGGACCTCGCTGTTCTTTCTGCTCGTTCGTTGTAGTAGTTGTGAATAAGGTGAATTAACTAGTCAAGTCAAAGGCTGTTTGACAGCCAAAGAAATAGGAGGGATCATGAAAAAGGAGGCGATAAACGTCGCAGGAAGACGATTACAATATGATACGTGCGTCGCAGTTCAACAAAAAGGTAATACTAATAATAATAGTTAGCAATAATAATAACAATTAACACTTAAAAGCTAACAACATGCCCACGTCTATGAGCTCAGCTTTGCAGATGTTACAAGGCTATCCAGTAGTAGTGAAGAAGTAGTTTGCGAAAAACTGATGGTTCCATCGAGCATTTTTATATATTATAGAGCGAAATAAGAAAGAGTCCTTGTAGTTAACGTCGAACTTTATAATAGTCTTCGTCTTTGCTCATTTGTTTTACATACTTTCCTCACCTTTCGAGGAAAAGGTAAAAACACCTATTTCCAAAATTGAGAGGGGCGTGAGGCATACCATTTAAAGGAGTGAAGGGAGCTCTGCAACACATCGGACAGCAACAACGCATTGTAAGTAATCAAGTGATGGTCTCAAGACCGTCTATTTTTCGTATTTTCAGATACAAAGTAAACTTAGGCCACTACTACCAAGTAGCAGTGTTGAATTGGCCTATAGTATCGCATAATCCAATGCGCCTTGGCTTTGGCAATTGTTCCTCAGCGATTCCTCTTCTTCTGCCGGTGACGTGAATGATTTTGAAAATGAAACGCTGATCAAGTAGGGACATTTATTAAGACTCAAAACTCCTAGGGGAAAAGAGTAGGATCAAACTTAAGTTAAATGTGTTAACGAGTTGATACTCTTTGAGGCGCAACCAGATTGCACTTAGTTTCGTGCAGTCACAAAATGATTGCCTTAATACTCTGCTTACTAATCAGCCCACCACATTTCCAGTTGATTAGGAGGCAAGCTACTTGCATTATTCCCTGCGTTACCTAAACATAATTCTGCAAAACAGTCTCTAACTAGAGCTATTCGTCGGGCCGTAAATAGGGAATGTACTTCGCGAAACATGATACGCCAGGATGTGATCGATTTAGTATCAGATCAAAATTACGGTCTTAAACAATTGGCAGTTCACAAGTTTTGCTGCTACAATAACGGTCGTTCTGAGTTTATGTGGCCAGGCTTCAACAAGTTTTGAAGCAGTCTTACAATAATTCATAGATTCTGACGACCTCATGCGCAAGCAAAGTTGAGCTAAAGAGAAGTTTGAGTCTTTGCCGGATCGAAAATGATAAGACCTAAGATGCTGCTCTTACGTCAGATGACTATGCCATCTGTTGCATGTATGATAAAGACTGGGCTGAATAACAAGTAAAGAAAGGAAAGTTACCGGTCATACTCTTCAGCTTAAGGAGAAAGCACCTAAAACAGAAAATGCGAGTCTGGCTGCCTTCCATGTGTTTGTGCGCGAATTTTGATTGCTTAACTTAAAATGAGCGACAGCTGACATCTGAAATAGAAGTACCTAGGAGAACGTGTAGGTCGAAAGCTATGAATGAAAGTGCTTCTATCTCGAAATCGTTTGTTTGCTTTTAACCATGCCGTTTACAGTTTAAACTGTGATTCACAAGGCGTTGGGTGGGCATATTTCCGAGATAATTAATCCAGTTCTTCCTATCAGTAGTTAGGGAGACAAACACGCTGCTGACACTTTGACAACCTGAACCAGCATTGACATGCCGGTCGGTAAGGTTGAAGCAGTAGAGAATAGAAAAATGGAAAAAAAAATCAGCAGAAGTACATAAGCGATCCGCTAACACGTCATAAGTAAAAGCGGCTACAATGTTGAGATGCATTAATGGTAATGATTAGGCTTGTAAATCGAAGAAAACTGAATCCACTGCAAAACTGTCTGTGTTATGTTCTCTCATCTGGGCACACTTATGTGTTCGCCCATGGTTCACGCTTCTTTTACCCACCACGTTTCAGTAATAATGCAGATGGGATTTAGAATGTGTCGCATTAGTGTTGCTCACTGTTTCATCAACCAAGAGATGCTTTCTACCTAACAACCTCTCCTTTAGAATCGTTCAAACTCAAGATCGAGTGCAGAGCTGCCGATTGTAAATGCTGCAAAACACCGTTTTATGTCCCGTAGGTAGGCGTTTCACACTAAGAATGTGTTTGTTATCTCTCTGACTGTGATAATATCGGTGAACCCATAACGTGTCTGCCACGTTGATGGCAGTGTGAGTGACTCTTACTGACCGGCTTTCTGGCAGTTGACTATACTGTGATGCTTTGCAAAGTTATTCAAGCATGTGAGCCAACTAACTGATACTAATAAGTCTCCACTGACTGAAGGACTGCTTTACAATTTCTCAGTTCTTCAAACTGGCATGTGCATGCACTGACACAAAGCTGGTTGGTTCCACCTCGAACAGCAGAATGAAAACTATCAACCAACCCTCAGAATTGGACTACCAATAATTCTCCTCATAGCGTTTTGCATATTAATGGCGAGACAGAAGACTTACTTCAGCGTGTTTTACCGACCGAACCCAGTCATCTTGTTAAAAACATGTGTATTGTTTTTCAACAGGATGGTATTGCATGTGACAGCAAAGTCTGTTTCGCGGTTCGGGCAAAATATGTTGCGTGAATGCGCGGTGTAGGTAAAAAATTCGCTGAGCTGTGGTCCACTGAAATGAGGCAGACTTGGGCTACTTAATACTTTGGTGATAAAACTAGAGGCCGATACACTTGTTGTGGTTCAACGTCATTTATTCCACGCAAGTAATTAATGGAACTCTGAGTGCAGGTGCACCACGTTGTGGTTCAGCAGAGGCATGGCAATATTTGCAGAACAGAAAAGATTCCAGCAAGCCACAAAAATTGGGTCTGCAAAGCCACTGACCATAATCATTATGCCCAAAATGAGTGAGTACATAGCTGAATGTATGAGGAAGTAGGTGCTTTTCATGTTTAAGTGACCGTTCTCACTCCCCAAATTAAGCGCAGTCCAACTACAAATTAGTGGTGCTGACTCTTGTAGCATCAAACTTCCCTGCCTTTAGTAAAGGAATGTAAAAGGCACATGCTTACCTGGCAATACAACATGCCTTTTGACTTGCTTCTTTCAGCAGATTTCCTTTGGATAATGCCAAATCGCTACTTAATTTAACGGTGTCTGATTCCTTACATGTTGCTTGTTGACTGTGTAGACGACGTTACTTCTCACGGTCGTAATGTGCAAGCAGGCATACATGAAGTTGGACGTGATTGCGGTGAGCAGTTCTAGCTCATTGACCTACCTTATTGAATTCGATTTTAAGTGTTTAACAAGCATTAGGCGTCGCTGCGTTTGATCGCGCGAATTCTGCTTACTCAAGTGTCGAAATTTCCAGCTTAGCCAACCACATAATTGCAGTATCCTTCATATTGGACTAGCATTATAGGTAATTCACCAGAAGCATGTCACCTTACAACAAAGAGTGAAACCAAGACTTATACGTGCATTCCATTCGCGGGATCAGCAACTGTGAATAACGCCACCAGCCGACAGGACGCTTTTCATTACGGATTGGCAAGTAAGGTTGACACATTCATGGCACTGCAAGCAATTACCTTTCCGCCCTCCACAATCCCGACCAGATCGCAGACTCAAGTCGCTTCTTGTTTCGTCTCTACTAGTTATGCACATTGTTTTTAAGATATTGGCATCAACATAGGTCAATTTGGTAACTTAATCACGTCGCCTTGGTACCCTAGTCAAGGAAAGGTATTCATACAGTACCTTGCCATTCGACGTATTGGATATGGCAGCATTATGTGCAATACAATCCCAGGAAGCGCGCCTTTGGGTGTGTAATCGCCGAGGCACGTTCCATTGAATAAGATGGAATGACAAAACTAATTCAAAAAGCCCACTTCACGAACCAATAAATTAAACGACAACGTCCCTTCTTTGCTGTAAAGTCGTTGGTACGCCAACAGGTTTTGCACTCTTGCATCATAAATCTTGCTGCCAAATTCGATATTGTGTGATTCAATTAGCACTCCATGCATGAGACTGAAAACCGCAGTGAAGGCGAACGCTTGCGGTGTTACGTCTTCAATGGAACTGCAGGCGTCACGAGGTGGATTCTTTCCTCGTCTCTTTTCTCAGCAGTGAGTGCAGCTGAGGTCTTGATGACTCTGTTGCCTGCTGGAAGGTATAGTAAGTTTCCACCCTCTTCTTACCAGCGTTGCATGCATTTGATGCGCTGATTAGTGCAGAGGGGTCTACTGTCCCCTCTTAAACATGATTTTCTTATTAATTTTCTATAATTAGCTGATGTTAAGTGCTATAAGCATATTAAGTGGACTTGGAGCAGTGTAGTACGTAGTAGCATTCTTGATGGATAATTGCATTTATAATATGCAAACAAGTTTATGGTGAAAACAATGGAACATATAAGCTGTTACAATGCCGTTGAAAAGAGTTTAAGTAAAGTCGTGCTTAGAGAGTTCATTAGTTTTCTGTAACGTGCTATATGAGTCGGTCATTTTGTGATATTTATCGATGGGTGTTGCTTGCATTGTACAGGAGCTAGCTGGTGAATGCGTAGGGCCGTGGTGTCCCTTTTACACCTTCGTGGCCTATTGTTTGTCTGTAGAGCATCATCACTGTGGTCTCTGTTGCGACTTTCTTATCTCCTCTTATGCAGCTCTGTTTGATTCTAGTAATGTTGCCATTCGAATTAGGTGATTACTAAATACCAATTATTAATAGGGTACTAGTAACCATCACAAATAAGTTGGTAGGTTGAGTTGACACGCCTTCACAGGGACTGACTGTTTACATGGTCGGGCCTAAGTTTGTACTCCACAGCGAAGATGGCCAGAAGACTTATCAACTGCCCGTTAGAAAACATTATATTCATGTGCAATGGTAGTCCATATCCATGTTTGGCATCGTGGCATCTCTGTCCTTATAAAATCTGCTTGACATTTCTTCAATTTCGAAACGCAGAACTGCTGAGCCAGTCACCTCCTGCCTTTGTTATGATGAGCTCTCTGTAAAAGTTGTAACGGAACGGAAGTATTCTGCATGGGAGCACCTCCTGGTAGTAGGGCAGCAGCCTGTGTTATCGCAGCACTGACGCGACTCTCCTTTTAAATCCGTTTCGCATTGATCTTTATTCGGTTGGAGACAATCGAAACGTACTAGCCGATTGTTGTGCCCTTTGAAATGCTACCGAGGTTCGTGGTGGCTGAGCTGTGTCGCTTCTCTAATTTGAAGAGTTGGTGCCATTTGGTCCACCGTGAAATTCATAACTTGTGTATTTTGACAGCATGTTTTGTTGAAGATGCGGACAAGGAATCTTTTCAACCTCGTAATAATTCTTCTGCCAATTCCATGTAGCTCCGTTCATTTTAATCTGAAATAAGTGAGGAAGTAGAGGAGCCACAGGAAGAAAAGGCGATTAAATGCAGTAGAGTTTGCGGGTGTGTGGGTGAGTAGGTAGGTATGTGGGTGATAAGGTGTTGTCGGAAAGTGGAGTTGAAGTTAATAAAGCACCCAACTAGCCATACAACAAAGAACCGAAGGAGACCTTACTTCACCTAGGACCGAACTGTTGACCTGGTAGACTAGAATGGCAAGTTGGGGAGAGAGGGTGAAATAAACGTCTTTGCATCCACATACATACAGCTAGACACATACACACGCACACAGGCGTTCCTACCTCTTTTGGTGGGACACCGATTGAGGCTACTTTCTTAAAGGACGAAAACAAGGTAGGTGGTGACACACACAAGCTGGGACCTACAAACAGGCAGGCAAGTAGTCTGGCTCAGAGACATGGTGGGAAAGGAGCAGGTGGTCCGTCGGGGCGGGAAGCGCATTTCCAAATTAGAGTGCTGTTAAGTTTGACTTCAACGATAACGTATAAGGTGCCTCTTAGGACGAGGAATACACGACAGATGTGGTAGCCCTGACTGTCTTCTCCTTTTCTACTTTACTCAAGCCTGTCATAATCCAGCTGAGGTGCCTGATCTGCTCATTTCTGTCCACGTACAATCTTGTAAATTCTGGTCCTGCATACCGTGCTGGAGTGCTCCTGCAGTAGAATACACATAATGAACAAGTTATTATTATTACCTCAACATGTATCTCGCTGGCGCTACTTACTGAGTGGATGTAGGGGCATGGAAGTGATATTCAAAGTAAGCGTAGTGCGGGGAAGGAGTTGATTGGAGAAGTCGGCGTGTTATTCCTAAGGATTACTAGTCCGGTAACGACGCCACGTTTTTGACGCCTGCTTCTACTTTTCTGCCTGGCAGAATTGCTTCTTTGCATTGCTAATTCACATAAATGCACATCTGGAAGAGACAGGGGAATAATTGAGAGAAAGGGAAAGAGATGAGAAGCCGAGGGCATGAAACAAGACAGGGTGGGAAAGGCGAATTGGAGATTAAGCATGTCTGCCTTAAGCTGACTACCCAGTGCCGTGGTGCAGCATTCTGCATTTCTTTCCTTCTTTATCCCATCTACACCAGAAATGGTTCACATACCCACTCATCTAGCCATCTAACTGAGTAACACTTGAAGCAATTTACCTATTGACAGGAGTCGTAACTTTTTTGGTAGAATACTCAAATATGCTAAATATAGATTCCCTATTCATGTAATTTACAATGAGTACTAAATTTAATAATATTGAAATGACTTACGCAAATGAAGTAATGAGGAAAAAGATGGAAAGAAGGCAACACGGGAAGAAGGGAGGAGGGAAGCTATTTGCATAACTTACCCCGATTTCTACTGTTGACATTCGCTTTGACCTTTTGACTTCTCCGGAACGGCGGGATGGGCGGTTAAGAGTGATGTGTAGATGGAGAGAGGCGCCAGAAGCAATAAAATGACAGAATATTTAGTAGGAAGGAAAACAAAGCAGGGGGTGGGTATTGATGGCAAACTAAATTAGAGGGGTGAATCTCCGAGGGAAGATAAGCAGCAGGATGCAAAACAATACGTAGTCATTCATATCCGACTCTGTTGTGCGATGAACTATTTCGAAACCACACGTGCAAATCGATTAGTGGCGCGTGTCGTCGCCGTCCGATGTTGAACTTAGGCGTCACCCCTTGTGGATGCTTCCGTGGGAGCAGACATCACTTCCCTACATGTCTTCTGTGCTTATGCCGATCTCTCTGCATCACGGCGCATGCATTGTCGGCGGAGGAGGATAAGACTGACCACCAATACCAATGTGCTTTAAATTAAATGCGCTGCCATGTCTAGACTGCTTTGCGTCAGCACTTTATCTCTGTTGTTTTTTTTGGGAAAAAAGCCATTGGCGACTAACCCGGAAGAATAGTTGTGTGAGAGGCGAAGGTGAGACGTCCACAGAAGAGAAGTAGAGGAGAGGATGGAGAAGGGTCACAACCGGATGTTTCTGCACAGTGCTGTAGCACTGCGTTCCTTGTTCCTTGTCCTTTTCCTTCCACATTCTCCTGAATACTTTTGTTTACACTTTTCTCCAGCCATGTACTCAAGTGAAGTATGTAGGGATGTAAATTTCTTAAAATCAATGCACTTGAAGACGTTCTTCACGGTTTACCTTGACAAGTAAAATGCACTAGTTACGGCAATACTAGAACGACGACGCACGTAAATGAATTGAGTGAGGAGAAGTCTAAGACGAAGCGGGAGAGAAGGAGAAGGTGGTGACATAAATTACTCTTAATTTCTAGAATTCCTATCTGCACTGGCCCTTTGACTTTTTTAAACTACGCAACGGAAGGTTGGGAAGTCACGGAGAGATTGGAATGGAGGCGGTGCAAGTGAAGTTTGAGAAGTGGAACGTAGGTGAGTATATAACGAGGCGGGACTGAGGCAGTAAGGAGGAACTAAAATAGTGGAAACGACGATAACGTGGGAGGCAAGATGAATGGTAGAAGGTGGTGGAATGCGTATGCAAGTATGTGTGGTGGTTATTTGTGTGATTAACCTCTTCTGGTTGGGTCGGTGACAGGTGCTTCGAGATGGCTTCTTGTTAGCAGGCGTTGTCTTTGTGCTTCACAGTGACGTGAGGGAGACGGAAGGAAAGAAGAAAATCTACTAGCACTGATGTGCTTTGATTGAAGTGTGCTACCTTGCCTCGGTAAAGTACGCTAGTGTAAGTGCAGCATGAACGTTATTTAAAAAGAAGTCCCCGAGGGCAGCGTTGCATTGATCGACGCAAGCGGGAACTAGCCTGACTAGCCCATTACTTTGCCACCAGAAAAGCGCTCTCCAGCGGATGTGAGCATGAATTGTTGAGTTTTAATTTGACGCGATCGCTGTGAGGTGAGACCCTTTGAAACTGCTGCATGCGATGCAGGTTTGACGGAAGTTCTGCAAGTCACTGGCAAGGAAGGGCCACAAGCATTGTTTGCTCGAGGTCTCCACCGTCTTTTTGCTCTCATGCTTCATTTGCCTAAGCAACTTTCTAGGAACGGTTTGCAATAATGAACCTGCGACTACTATAGGCTTGGTAGACATGGCGACTTTTGACTACTATAGGACTCATCCTCTAGGGCGAGTTACAACCATTTCAGCTACATTCCCCATGCTGCCTTGCTAGTCAGACTCATCTCTTCAGCTGTAGACCGAGTGGGATTTTGGCGAAAACTCATCGTAAATCAGGGCTGTGTCAGGATCGGTACTTTGCGTATTTCTATAGCAATGTAAATTGGACCTGCTCAAAAGAAGCCTACTTACTATATCACCATTCATTGTAGCTTTGAGTGTTTTGCAGTATAGTGCCTTCGCATTGCCCTGCAAATTTCCTTTTCTGTGCTAAACTGTGAGGTTTTGTTGCTGTAGTTCCTCGTACCATCGCGCAACTGAACGGTCCTTCTACTTCTCTGTTTCTAAGCAAGTCAGCGCTTGAAAATCTGAACTGTCTCGCTATCAGGTAGCATGAAGTGCCTAACCGTTGTAGAGGTGGCGAACAATTCACGATCTGTTGCACTTTTCGGTCTCATACTGCTGCAAAGTCTGATACTGGCGTGGGTGGTGATATGTTCTCTTTATTTTTTTCTACCCTGGGAAAGTGCACCATTCACGGCTAGCTGGTCTCAAAGTTTGGTATGGCTTGGAACGCTGCAGAGCAGTTTTTATTTTAGTTCTTCTGGCGCTTTGTGATGCTCGATCTCCCACTTAAAATATTTTGCCAGCTTTCCGGTCACTTTATGCAGGGGCTAGCGATCTTAGCCTTTAACGAAGCGCCTGTAGGGGATCGCCAAGTTAGTGAAGCTGCGAATCTCTATCCCGTTGGTTAGCGTTGGTTAAGCGTTTACTTGTTTTGTACAATCATTATGAACTGCCATCTCGTCTGACAGGATTCCACGTTCCAGGAAGATCACGCAGCGCTAAAAATAGCGTTGGTTCTTCGGATTCGAGTACTCGTCTTCTCTCAAAGTAACCGAATAGAGACTCGAGACCGATGAATTGATCACCTGCTCTTACTCTCCGCGTTAAATTTTGTCAAATAGAAATGATCATGGGGGAGACTGCATATTCCCTTAACCGCAGTATAACTTTCTTATTCCTCGTCCTTTCTCTACGCATTGGTATTTCATACTTGACCTGCGCTCAGTACAGATCATAGCAGTTAAAGCGTTAAAGAGCAGACATTTTTTGGATTCTTACCATTCTATTTCTCTTCATTATTTACATTTTGTGACTTATCGACTAAGTGTTGCCGCCTTTGTGGGATTTGTATTTTTGTTCTTTATAAAGCACCATCGATAACTGTCGATAGTAACGCAATCAACACATTGTGAATGCGAACATTGATGAGAGTAATCTGTTAGACTTATTTTTTTGTCAAAAGCAGTCTTTAAATGCATTTTGACCCTTTTTTCATGTCACCGATTAGTGTTTAGAATAGATGAGCTCGTTTGGGGCGAGATCAGCAGTGAGCTCAAAGTCTTCTCAGTGGCCCCTAATCGCGAACCCGTCACACACACTGAGCTCGTGAAGCTCAAGACCGTCACTACTGCGTGCATAGCCGATGCCTTGACTGCGAGGAACATGCTCCTCTCCAAGGCCTTGATGCTTAGGAGATTTTGTAGCCGAAGAGTGGATGGAGGGAAAGAAACTGCGGCGGATGCTGTGTGAATGCGCTAACGGTCACAATCAACACCACATCGTGCATAGCATTCATCTACACCTGCGGTGTAGGCAGGTAGTGCTGGGTAGTTTATGGAGATTTTGCGTCAAACAGCAAACCAGTGCTTGGCTGTGTGTGCTGCAGTTGTGCGGTTGCCTGTAGTGGGGATGAGAACCCATCAGCATGCTTCTGATCTACCCTTGTTCATTTAATGCGCTCAAGTAGCCGCTTTGTGCGGCAGATCGGCATTTCGACATTCAGCGGTCGTGGGGAGAGGTAGTAGTGAGCAGGAAAACGAACGATTGATCGCGTGAGATGGTGGGTAATTTGCCGTGCAGGTGGATAGTTATTGACAGGCGGAGAGGATGGCGCGTATGAGATCGGTGGTGACAAGCAAACATTGTTCTTGCACTCAGACATTGAGTTCTCCTTTGTTAACCTCTCTGGGGAATTAAACACTAAGTTTTGGATGTTTTGGGAAGCAGCTCTTTTCCAGCTAGCTGGCTAAATAGTTGCCTGACGCCTTCAGGTAGGAGTTGATCCGTGTCATCCAAAACAGCTTCTCACCAGCATGCCTTCTAAAATGACAGACAGTTAGAAATGGTTGGAAATGGTCTATCCTTTCCACTGGGGAAGAGTGGGGGAGCAATCGTGGTGGTGGGATGGGAAAACGTACTACTCTGCACATTTGGGTAGTACAGACCAGCATTGAGGGAATTAGGAAAGCAAAGAGAGAGTAGTGATTGCAGTTACAGAACGCAAAGACCCTAAGTCATCGAACAAGCAATTCGATAGATTTGTCGTTTGCCCCTACTCTGTGCCATCCGGACCTTTGATTCCTTTAGTAGTCGAACCCTTTGCAGTGAGCCTTGCGGCCATATGGCATCTTAACAGCACCGCCTTCTCTCGTTTATCCATATAAACTCACAAACTACCACCTCTTTGCTACATTGTCACCGCAGCATTTTAGATACTCGCCTTGAAGCCACACCCACACAAAGACAATGAACACAACATGCATGCCAATAAGAGCCCATCGAAATGAAACTCTTAAAAAATCTGACGGATAAATATTTCACACAAAGGAAAAATATCAAAATGAACCAACGTTTTGCCAAGCAGAACCTCGTTTACTCCTTTTAATGAGAACACCTAGTTGAAGGGCTTGAACATTAACACCTGAAAGCCGCAATAAGGTGAGCAGCAGTACTGATTGCAGGCAGGGTCCACCTCATTCCTTATGGCTGATGCGAAGAAAAAATGTACTTGATTTGCACCAGCTCAACGGTGCCTTACATGCAAATCTGCGTCCACATCACAAACTCGATGACATCAAAAGTAACGGGACGGCACCTGCAATCGCGACCACACACTTTGGGATAGCGGAGACTTCAACATTGGCTATCTACGAATTAGTCGAAATTCAGTCAAATAACGATCTTACAAGGGCACTTTTAAATAAACAACCAGTCTCCGACTTGGCTATCGAAAATTGCTGGCGCATCACTTACCGTTATCTACATCGCATCTATGTGGCAGCCCAATATCCTGCCTCAGCTCAGCAATACACTCCCTACTGACTCACAGACAGCAAGTACAAGCATATCAGCTCACTTTCAAACAACTTTGGGGTGGTCGTTAATAGCTCTACTCCCTGCGCCTAGCTAATTAGAGCTACAAGCCCACCAACATGTAACCGACGAATCATCGTGACTGTGGAAGTGGTGTCAAATTTCTCCTCCAAAACAGACATTAAAACAGCCAGCACCACCTTAGCAGATCTCGCCAATCGCCTCCAAATTATAGAGGGCGTAAACTTCAAATGATCTTCTTCAGTCAACAACCCCATGAAACGCCAGCACTGTCTCCCGGCCAAGAATCCATCTTATTTGAATTAAGGAGGCCTCTTGATTGCCTCCTCGTTTTGACCTCTTTGTTTCAATATAATCACACAATATTGCTCTATTCTCCTTACATTTATTGTTTATGAATAGCCTGTGCTTACCATGATACGCCTACAACTTGTCACACATTGGCCAGTTTACGCCCACTTTAAAGGATTTGTGCATAACAATCTCTAAATGCAGTTGCTACCGGCTATCAGTTGTCAATCATCGAAGATTCATCGTTGCTATGCTTGCTTATCGCCGTATTACAGGTCGTACTGCTGTGGTCTGTAGTAGTCCTTCAGCTCTTTTTTAAACATCTGACAATCAGTTCGCTGTTAATTTTACTTTTATCTAGTAGCTGTAGTGGTTTTATGGGTGAAGTCTAAAGACCTTCTGATGCTTTTCAAATCACTGATAAATGCCAAGATAATTTTGAAACGGCTGGCTCTGCTTGCCAAATTATGGCCTTGATTTTCGCACGAGCATTTTCCTTACTGCTTTCCTGCCAGTTCGGATCAATTTATTTTCCAGATAGATGTTGTGGTAATCTACCTTGTGGGGTAGTTCCATTTTTCTAACCTTTAAAGAGCAATCAACCTGGTCGGTTTGGTGGCGATAATGTTGATGTCATTAGGTGAACGGAAAAATATCAGGCTCATAATGGGTTTTCTCTTGGGCTCTTCTCTGTTCCCACACCAGCTGAGAAAGTTCGTATGTGAGGTAGAGAACAAGAATGTATGTATGGTCTGCTTCGGCTAGCATGACCGTTTGATGAAATAAGTGGCACTGGATGCTCGCATTATGCATGCCGAGGAGGTCACAACTGCAACTGGTACCACCTCACTGCTGATGATAGCGGTGGTAGGATAGCCGAGATCACCCAAAATAAGGTCCACCAGTGTTTGAGCTTAAAGCCGTTACATTTGATCCCAAGACAAGACTGCCGAAGTGTGCATTCCCTAAAGGATTCAATAAAGTAAACTAGCTGCTTGAAGAGGAGTGTGGGAAAGAGCAAAGGACGCACAAAGAAAGATTCCTATAAGGGTTACAGAAGTTAGGATAGTGGATTATGTAAAAAAAGTGAAAGATTAGTACAATGGAAGCGTTGACTCCATCATACCACTTAAGGGCTGCTTCAGTTGCTTGTAAAAGCACTAAAAGGCAGTAAATTTTTGTCTTAACTAGGGCTGTGCCTGTGTGTCTTTCCGTTTAGGCATCCCTTGCTTTCATTTGGACTACTATTTATTTAGGACTCATAGCCTATCCTCTCAAATCTATGTACCCATTCACTCATTCATCATCTTCAAACCGCATATTTGTATCATCTGTTCATCCATTCATCACGATTACCTCCACTCACGCATTTTTAGATCAATGCACCTTCAACAGCATAACTCGCATCGCACTTCTGCTTAAAATCAGCTTTCTTTACCCTGTAAAAGGGCTTTCCAAATCTAATAAAAAGGTTGTCATAACCATGGGAGTAGAGGAAGGAAACGAATCCAACGTTAAAGCAGATGCTGAGGCAAACAATACTGCCTATTCAGGCAGTAGTCAGGCTCCTTATTTCCACCTGCACCATGTAGAAAACGTTCTCGTGGTATCGCTTGGTAATGGCGGTGAGTGTCATTTTATTCCATAAGAAATCTTATGATTCTGCTGAGTCTCATCATGCCGTTTTTGATGATCCAGGGAAATTTTTTTTTTACATTATTCCCCGGACCATACTACCTTTGAGTGTTCTGTAAAAATACTAGCTAGAAAATTGATTTATAGCTTTGCAAAAGACGTAGGTGGCAGAGCCAGCTTCTGCTGTTGTAGGAACAGAGTCGAAGGCAAGCTCTGGAGATTGTTAGCAATCATAGGCCCCTAGGTTTCTATATTTCCTATACGTTTGCTTTTCAGCATTATGCGTGAAGTTTTTGCAAAAAGTACCACGAGTGACAACTTGGACTCCCAGGTCTACATTGAAATCCGTGAAATAAGTGAATGGATCTGTCACTCCGTCCATGTCTGCATTCTGCGAATCGATAGACAAGTCTTTTTCAGAACCTTTTTGCATCCTGTGGTTTTCATGTACCTTCCCCACCTCCGTGCAGATATGTGAATATGTGCTCACGTACTTCGGTCTTCTAGGGCATAGCTGAGCTGAATGCCCATCTCTTGTATAAAATTTTCAGGGTCTTGTGCCTGGAGGATTACGTTGCTGAGATCTTATGCGTTTGTTGCAGATGCTGTCGGTCTAACTCCAGGAATTTGCGATTGTTTTTTGGATTATATCACTCAGCAGGAGCTTCTTTGTATGCGCTAACTTCTGACGATGCTTACATTTGCAAATGTTTTAAACCGACATTTTCATCTCAACTTCAATCATCGGGCTGGTTTACTTCACAATAGGCCGGTGATTACGTCCACTTGATTGCTCTACTAGTGACAGTTTAGTAGAAGGATATAAAAGAGGATTCCGTGGATTATCTGCTAGTGGACGGTTTTGAGTGTTTCGGCTCTAATTGTGGTTATGGGGCCCTGCCAACAACCTGCACCCTTGCTGACAGTGGGATTGGCTAGGGCGAATGCGGCTGCAGATGTCAGCATATGGGATTTTACTGAGACCGCACCATCCGTCGTTGAACTCGTCATCGTCAACAGTTGCGATGTTGCAATTACTCAACCAATCGGTCCTGCTGGAAGGTGCTCTTCTCAATGTTGAATATGCACTTGCGCAGAACTTATGAAAGACTGGATTCAGTGTTTTGGTGCTAAGCGGTATTCTGGCAAGTACTTTCCTATAAGATAAAATGCTGTGAGTATTAAAATTTGATAATACTATTGGCTTACAATTATTTGCTTTGCTTGGTACTTTTAAAAATAAGATGTTAAAGTATTGGTGCCTTTGATAATGGCATGGTGTGAGGTAAAACCAATATGAAGTAGTTGTGGAGCGATCGGAAATGTAGTTATTGTGAGTCGCTAAATGCTTAAAATGGTTTTGCTAATGTTGTGGAAATTCAACGCGAGTCATTGAGAAGTTTCCGTGCATTCATAACTTACGCAAAGAGGCCCTTTCATTGACGTCTAGAAGTGCAGGCGTTGCAGTGAGTAAAACGACACATTGACAAATACGATTAATTGGTAGGATAAGCAGTAAATATCCAATGATTTGATGCAGATTCTGGCATATACAGTTTATTCTCTTGTCAAGCCGTGTGTTAGTTAATGGCACTGAGGAGCGTTGCTGCTGCCTAATGAAAGCAGTTAAGTTCAGCGTCATATAGTTGTCATGCGGCATTGGGCTTCAGAATGATAGGCACATCAGACCTTAGTTATTATGCTGATGTCATGGTCTTGAGGTCTTATAGGTGCCAGGATTCAGGATTTCACTTGGAGGCATGGTGGTCAGTGGGTCCCCATCATTCCCTTCAGAGTCCGCTTCGGCGATAGAAGATGGGAAGGAGACTGCAGATGCAGTACAGTTACCAAGGAGAGCACGGAGGATGACGCTGGAGGCGGTGAGAGAGACTGCGTGACGCCGCTTGTTTTTCGCCGTTGTGCATTCGCCGAGTGGGTAGTTGGTATGTGAGATAGATGTATATTCCGCCCTAATGTTGTGTCCCCTTTTGCCTTCTTGGGGGTGAAGTGAGGCTGAAGACGCTTTAGTGCGTATGTATGCAGTAGTGATGGAGATGTTTTGGTGCGATTTAAAGCGCTGTTGACCACATCTCATTTGTCACGCCGCGTTACAACTGCCGAATATTCTTCTTCAATGAGCATTTAAATGCTCTTTGTTTTGTTGGATTGCAGTTGATTATTGGTGTAGGTGACAAGCGCATATTTCGGTAGGGTGCCCACCGTTTGTTTGGATTGTTTGGAAGTGGCGTCCTGCTACTTAGCCTTGAGAATCGGTTTTAAGCGTGGGAAAGGTGCGGCAGCATCAGCCGTTAAATCTTGTCAGTGATGGAAGGAAAACACCCACCAGCCAAACGCGCCACTCACTGAGCTTTCACGCAAGCAAGAAAGGAAGGAGGGACGTTGGGAGGAAGGAATGAATACCACGCTCACGACTGCGATATTGTACTGTCACCGACTACTTTGTGCAGGCTGCATTAATGCATGCCATTGTATTGGGAGACCATTGGTCTTAATATGCAGCTAATCTTCTTCGGTAGCGGATAATTTGTGCGAGGCATGCGAGGACAAGGATAAGGGAACAAATGGGAGACAAAAGAATTAGATTCTGGCAAGATGGATCAGTCAGGTAGTTTTTGAATCAATGGGTTGAATTGATGCTGCTCTGTTTCCCATTCGCATAGCGAATCCTCTATTTTATGCACCAACAAGAGTGTTTGCCGTCCTCTTGATGTGATCTATAGCAGCTACATGTCAGACCGGAGGACGACGATTAACAAAGCTAATACACAATAGATTGTGCGATACTGTAGACCAATCTACTGTTGCTACGTGGTGGCAGTGGTCTTCATTTCTGTTTGATTGTGACAACACTTTCTCGGGATCATTACCTTCCTATTATTTGCAATGCAGTTCCTTTGTCCGCAGTGTAGTAGAGGTTCTTCATTATCTTATAATATTTCTTTATAGAAAACAAACGATTAGTATTTGCGATTTTGATCACATGATCTCGCCCTTAACTTGCTCCAGCATGAAGCATGATGCTCACAGAAGACGTTAAATCTTATGCAAACCACTTCCTTACTTTTGTTTGAAAGCGTTGTAATATTTACAAATATAAGCTCACGGGCTCTTGGTGGAACGTGCTAAGATGCAAAAGTACTTGGCAAGAGCGCAGATGTTGAACAATTTCATGCTCCATAATTCGGTTGCCGACAGGGAATTGAAACGTGTGCGGCCAAAATGGAGAAAATTTATTAACATTTGAGTACCAGTATTCCTCCTAAGAGATAATGGCTTCGCCTGTACGATCGCAGTTCACACTTGGTATTTTAGTCACCTTTCTGTAGCGCTTGCTGCCTTTGCCTTGACCATTACATTCACCATATATACAACTGCTAACCTGAATGGGCGTAAGTGGGAGCAGGATCAGAGTTAAGTTTATAAAATAGACTATGCGAACCACAATGCTGTTTACATCTCCGTGCATAGACGCCCTCCTTTCTTACGATTTGGAGGATGCACTGCCTTAGCCACGGTCCAACTCTTTTCTAACGGTTTCCCTCAAGGTAGAGCCACAGACCACACACTGACTTGCTAGCATGATCAAAACTAGTGAATTTATCCTGCGCGTAGGTGGGCTTGTAGTCATAGGAGTTGAGGGACTTCAGCATGGATGGATCAGAGTAGATGGAATGAAAGTTGAATGCGCTGACATGCGGTGTGGCATAGGAGAAGGAAGATGAAGGTAATGGTAGTGTTGAAGGGGAGGTGTAGCTCAGATTATTGGCTGAATGTGCTTTGGGTGCGAATGATGAAATGGTGGAGTGTGGGCCTCAAATCGAAGTGGGCCTTGAATGGAGTGCATTACGCTGGTGCCTTTTCGACTTTTGATTTACACGTCTGTATCTGGTTCTATCTACTCCCCATCTTGGTCTAAAATGTGCAAATTAAAGAGGATTTTAAAATGACCAGCACTAAAAGAGGTTTATGTATGAGTCAAAATCTACCTGACCTCCCTCTTTGAAGGTTCCTGCCAACGCAAGCGATGCGCATGCATCCCAGTCACAAGATTTGCAAAATAACTAACGTAAAAACAACTCGATGAACATTGACGAAGCGACTTGACTAAAAATCCCAACACCTGGCCGCGTAATCATTAGTTCATTCAACTACTGCAGATTATTTGATTGCGTCATGTTCACGCATCTTTCGTGATTTCTGGTCACCGTTGCAAGGACTTGGTGAAATTTTGGCGTGGACCAAATGCGATTATTCTAAATTGTTTGCACCATAGCCATGGAACTGAGCATTACCACTTCTCCTTAGTCCATTCGGGAACACAAGCTTTGTCTTCACAGCATTTTGGTTGCTTCACATCAATTTACCCCCTCCAAAAATGATGCTAAGCCAGAGCTTTGGTCAAAACATGTAGATCATCAGTCTGTACTACCATACTAGCTTTGGCCTCCTTTGCAGCTCTAATGGTTTCATTATTAAAACCAAATGTTTCCTTAATTACCAGATCTCAGCATGCATCTTGTTGATTCTTTTATCAATCACATAGTATCATGCTCCACTGGTTTCTACCTGAAGTCGCTTAGAAAGCACGAAATTTGAGTAGCGACACTACACCTCCGCTGAGTCAGATTCACCTCAAACAACCTATTTTTTCTACTAACTCGCTCTCTTTGGGTATCGAAAATGCTTCCTAAAAGAAAAATGATGAACAAAATAATCCCTAATCCAATTGATCCACTTTCTTGCCCAAACTTTGCATTCGTGTTAGCATCATTCCTTGACATTTTTAAGTACCGCCAAAGGGAGTCGCATGCAGTCAATCTGGGTGAGACTTTTCGAGCCAATTTGATTTACTCGGCGTTTTTCATAAAACACACAGCGATACTTGTTTATTCACATAACCTAAACGCAAAAAGGCCTTGGCTTGCGAAAACATTGCATTAAATGCATTTTGGGGCAAACAATGCTGTTGACAAACATTGTTTTTCCAGTCCTATACAAATTGAATATTACTGTTTATCTAATGAATCAGCTACTCTCAATCTCTTGAAGCTAATCAATACCTTTCTTTTTCCGTGAGAAAAGTCTTAATTTTGATATCAAATCAGATTTTGTTGCGATGTGACAACCAGCTTCGTTTCTTTCCAAAAAAATAGTGTAGATCAGTTGCGTCGTAATTCGTCAAGACGAAATCATTAATCTTTAAGCTTACCAACTTTAGACGACGTAGTAGGCAAGAGACCATCAGGTCTGTAGCTACTTTGATTTTAACCCCACAAGAATAAATGTCATTTTAACATTTGTGCGTAAAATTTGCCTGCAGCTGCTGATGCTGTGAGTACAGCCAAGGCGTGTATGTGGATTTAAAGAAACAGTCCGAAAAAATTAAGCAGATTGAAATATTTGCTTCTATCTACTTCATTGTGTGCAATGTAGCAAACGTGCAGTAAATAAGGTCGATGGATTTAAAGCAGGGAGTGAAATAAAGAGAAGTGTGGACAAAAAAATGCGATAAAGTATAGTAGTAGCACGGCGTGTGCTACAGCCGTTACCAGTTCGTGAGCCACCACGGTACGACGTAGCGTAACCCCGTAGTAAGACGAGGATCAGAAATTACCACGCCGTGCAATCACTGACGTTCTTGTTGTCATTTAAATGAGCATAATACAATGCTAGGGAGATAAGAAAACCTATACGGAAGTGTATTGTTATTTTCCTACTGCAATGCCACAACCCAATTGCTAAAAAGATGGGGTTTGCCTGAGAAGATTAGGCAATGCAGTAAAATCCCTTCGGTCGCATGCATAATATACTCTTCTATTCGTGAAGGTATATTCGGTACTGTACTGCTTGCGGTATGTTTCTGGTCTGTGAATCCGTTCTAAAAATATAGGCTATTGCTACAAAATGGTACTTATTCTCCAAAAGATTAACTGTTTCTAACATTTTTAAAAGGGCACTTAGCTTACCAACATAAGCAGCCGAAATTCGGAAGCTGAAAGGACCAAATCCTCAATCTACCTTGCACTATAATGCATAAGGAGCACACTTGGACTAGTTACTTCTCTCACATTTGACGCACTTACAGGATATCTCTGCTTCGATGCTAATGGTTTCCTCTTTCAAAATTTCAGCAGAAAATGGAAGGCAGCGCGTATGCGGCTATGTTTGGATTGCGTTAAAAATTGGGACAAAGACTTTGCCCCTAGGGAGGCACGAGACTCCAAATATAAGGACCAACATGACTACAAGCGTACAAGGCCTGCGTGTTAAAGTAGTTAGGGTAAAGGGGTACAAATTTTGGTCTGGAAATCCCATCTCACTCATCCACTCAGAAATAATACTAAAAGAATGTAGGGCTTTGCTTGCAATACCCGTATTTCCAGCCTAATTGAATCTACACAGAGGCTTATAACTTGTCCTTAGAATGCCTAATTCTTTAGTGGATGCGCGATAGAGTGTTCCAGCTGCGGCTACAGTGAGCAGAAATGTAAGATGTGCATCTTCTGTAAACATTTGTCAAATTTTGGACGTTAATGGGCCTACACATGCGTGAAAAGGTCAGCACATGTGCTAAAAATAATGCAACGCGCGAATGAGTCTAAAAAAATGAACAAGAAGAAAGTGTGATCTCACTTATGCTGAGACTGCTGGAATCTTCCACCTCTCCTCCGTTCATGCCTAGAGTTACATAATTTATATTAGTTCCTTCAACTAATTCTTCCAATTTTGATTATGATTTTGGGCCTCCAAAGTTGTCTGTGCCCTTTCTCTCCACGGAATAATCCGTCTGGACCCCTTTAGAGCTTGTCACCTTTCGGGTTACTAGGAGTTTCGTTAAAATTATATGCGCCGAGTAAATAAATCACTCAGTTATAATAGAGATGGAGAAGATATCCGCCATGGTCTAAATAACTCAAAACTTGAGGAACAGAATTCGCACCAAGCGACCATACCTGAGCAGAAATGTAAATGTCAGCGAAAACATTATGGAACGATGAGTGATTTTCCTCATCGCAAGCAAATGGCAATGAGAACGCGACCGCATAAATTAAGACTTGGTGTGTAAGAGCCGATTTACACAATGGGGGTCGCCTGATAATTGGAGGTACCAAATCCATACACACTGCATGCAGCGAATTCAAACCTTAATCCATTAAACGCACAAATTCAGACAACAAAATAGTTATGCGTACGTGAAATTGTGATAATCTATTAGCTATCCTTTATGCTGCAAAGAGTAATTCAGCAGAAGTTGGGAAGACTATAGGGACTTCTACGCGCAATCTGGTGAGCCACGCGAAAGTGTTTTCATCTATCATCTTCAAAAATTCGTCTTGCAGCAACCAAGCACATTAGTTGTTGCAATGTCGCTATCGCATTCATCTTAAAGCATAGATGGCTTTAAAATTGGGTAAACCCTAAGTTAAATGGGCAGATGGCTGCAAATAACTGCATCTGTGCTCAGTTTGCACAACAAGCTTCATGCTGAAGTGTTGTCTACTGCCCGTGGGCTGAAGGTTCCCCACTAATGCAACTTTTGAAATAGGTCGAGATGCGGAATCCCACTTTTAAACAGGCGTCCTTTAATATGGTAGGTTAAAATGCAATGTGGCTGTTACTCATCAAATCATGGTAGGTCATATAAATTTTGGCGAATTACTGGCTGCTTTGATTCCTTAGTAGAAATGTTTTTGTTTATAGACAATAGGCATTTTTACTGCTCCGTGTGCAGTACTCCTTTACCAGTGTTCATTTGAATGGTTAGTTAAAAATTAAAAACAATAATCTGATTTGTCAACATATACTGCTTCCGGTTATCCTGGACTTGAAGGAAACCCAACCATGACATTTTGGAAAGTGAGCTTTGCAAAAGCCAGAAACCTAGATTGCCTCAAACTCAACTCAGTTCGCAAATTAGACGGAAACAATGCTGCATGGCATCACGTTAACTCATGAAAACACACCATGTTGACGTGGTGATGCTGTTTTCAATGCGCTGACTTCTTTCAATCAGACGCACCACTGAGCAGCTCTGCGAGTGTCTGGATGTTCGATCGACGCTGCATGTCGCATAACTGGTGATTAATTAGGCAAGTGCAGAATCCTCAAGTCGAGAGCAAACGATCTCAGTGGTAGGTGAAACTGCACACTACCACTTGCTCTTGCTGATGCAATCACTTACTAAAACACGCATTAACGGTGCTTTCTCAACCCCACAATGTTATGTTAGTGAGACTGAACTGCCGCATCGTCCACGAAAAACGTATGTACTGACTACGTGTGGTAGTACAGAGGCACATTTGCCAGTTGTTGCAACAAATTCCCAACAGCTATACACATGGGAAGCTATTTGTCTTCCGTGCAGCATTCATCAACTGTAAGTATATATCCACCAATATTAACTGCTTCAGATCTTAAATAATGCGCACTTGTCAAGTGCAAATTCGACTACGAATTTTCTGCTTTCTTCTAGCCACGTATGCGGCATCCGAAATGCCTAAGGCGGTCCTTTGCTTACACTTTATTGTACTTGAATCTTCTTAGCTCTCTTCTCCTCTCCACTTTCATCTTTTTTCCTCCACCTCCCTTACCATCCTGTCCTCCATCTTCACTAACCTCTCTTTACCCTCCCCCTCAACCCCAGTTTCCCTCCTCACCTCCCTTTCTTTTCATTTTTATTTTATTCGTGCCATTATTCTTACTAGCCTTCGCCGCTACTTCACTGTTCACCTGCTTTAATTCTCACGCAATAAGACCACCATCACCTGCATACGCACACCATCCAATGCGAAGTATCCATTCAGACATAGCAATAGTGCGTCCACATGTGTCTTCACCTCCCAACTGACCAACATTATATGGACCGCAAGGGGCTCAATGTCGCATCACTACTCCTCCCAAATTAGTATGCCAAACAGATGAGGAAACAATGGCACCTCTAACATACTCTACGATCCGGTGAGGCAGGCTCCAGGTGACACAAAAAATAAAACAAACTAAATTGAAATTCAGCGGATCGACTATAGGTAGATTACCACTCACCGTGACGAACTTTTGCTGCTAACAGTTTACGGCAACGTAAATGCTGTTACGATTGAGTAGTGCACCCGTCAACAGATTTGCTGTTGCTCATTTGAATTTTCCAATTGTATTTTACCGTCCCCAATTCACTAAGCATGAACTTGCATTAGTCACCGATACTTTAATGCATTTTGAATTGTCGAGCAATTAAAACGTCCAAGGCTATCGAATGTGTTGTAAATCATTAGCACTATTGCTAGTGCGCACGTTTGAGGTAAAATTTCGAAGCGCCTTTGAGATCGTGTTATTTGGAAAGAGTGTTGGTTAAACAACGACATAAATCCAAACAACTGGAGGAACTAAACAGGTCGACTGACGGTTACCTTATTTCTCTAGAATGTAACAAGTAATGTAGCAACTGCTCCTCTTAATACCGCATTGTTTCTCTCTCTTTTAGTTGCAGAAACTTGGGTCTACAGGACAACTTAAAGTACACATAGATACGCAAGCACAAGATGGCATGGAAAAGTGGAGGTTTCCATCTTAACATGGTTTAATTGGGATGAGGTATTTGTCTAGTTCACGTTAAGCATGGTTGCTCGTTGAGCCAAAATGGCTTGTCATGGGACTGTCACATGCTATTAATTGGGAGAATAAAATGAGGAGCAAAATAACAAGAAAAAGATTTGTGCTTGAATGTCTTAGGTGGATGTACAGCGCACCAGACCCCGCCAGAACAGAGTGATATAAAACGATAACTATTGGTTAGACATAAAAGAACTTGGGGTTAGAAGCAAAAATGAGAACCTAAATGGCTGCGTAGAATTGCCAATTGTTCCAATCCAATACCTGTCAGAGTCAACGTAAAGATAAATTGACAAGATCCACCAGGTTCCATACTGCGTTCAAATTAATGCCTAGGGTTGTGGGTTAATGGGTGTGAATTTATTAATTTACAGATCGTAGAGCTCAACGCCGATCAAATCACCTGTATTACTTGCGAACATCCTATTAAGTGCATGCTCCAAATGTAGCAGCTGCTTTACTGACAGTAGGCTATTACTGCGGGATATGATTGGTGTGCATAGAACAACTAATTGCATTGTCTTCCATGCCCTTTAAATCCATTTGGTCCGATTTGAAGAGGTCAAGCAGCGCTTGCAACAAAAGCATAAAAATTGTTTCACCATGCCGTAATCAGACAAACCAGCACGAATTCGCTCTACATATTGCTGCGGTAAAGCTCAAAGACATGTTAAAGCGATTGGCACGTTAATTGCACAGATTACACTATGAAATATCCACGGCTACCGTTTTAGGTTCATCGTGCTTACGGCTACCACCATCAAGCTAATGTGGGCTACTTAGTTGGCCTAGAAGTTGAATAGGTTAAGCGCTGTAGATTGATTTAGCTCCTTTTGCAGGTGTACGCACCCTACTAATGCGTCTGTCGGTCTCTCTGCCTGTCTGAATGAATTCGCACGTGTGCGTTATTTGTTTCAGTCGGCCCCTTAAGCTGGTGCCACATGATAAAGGTGAGACTGCATGCATATGCGTGCTCTACCAGATAGACGGTTTTATCTTGGATCAAGCATGACCCCCTTTGATCACCCGTTTGATGTCTGGATGATTAGCTCCTTCTCAATTCGTTACTTCATCGATGCTCCTCAGCCCCATAATTGCTTGCGATACTCAAATAAAACACGTGTGTAAGAAATGGCTACCTAGGCGCATGTTGTTAGTGCATGAATCTTTAAGGAATGCGAGTATCAAAGACCTGTAAAGAAAAGGTGTTGTAACTGTGACAATTAATAAATAGCACATCGATTTTAAAGCTTGTGCTTCTAGGTCGAGGCTAACTTCTTTCCGCATTACTGACTGTGGCTATTTAGCAATCTGTCTGTTTCACAGTGTCTCAAGCAGTGGACAACTGCTAATCATGCTGCAGTGCCTCCGTGCATGTTCTTCTTTCTGAGTAGGACTGTCTCAAGTATGCACAAGATAAGATGCGCAATTGTGGAGCGTGTGAATTAGCTATGATTTATCCCATGTAGTGTAAGTGTGTGCACGTTTGACTTGCCACGTTTGGAATTAAACTTTGAACAAGACAGGTACATGTATATCAAACTTTAGATTTTATGAGAATGAGAAATGATAATGACGTTGTGTCACAAAATAACCCCTATATCCCAGGTCGTCCACTGGGTCTCCATGACAAGATTATCCAAATAATTGCGCTATTGTTTAGCACTCCATCACCCTCAATTTAGGTACAAGCAAAATGAGACAATAAGGCATAAATTAAACGCACATTAGCAATGCACAGGTGGCCAGCAAAAGCATTATCTGCAGCGACTCCAGTGCGTAAACAAATAACTTACCCGCCGCACAGATGCCATCAATCAACCTCACTGGGGCATAAATCATTCATTGGATTTTCTAGCCCTTGCGTGTTATCTCACGGATGCAAAAAAGTTTAAAGAAATGGCTCACTACCTCCAAAGACCGGTTAGTGCTACGCACTGAGGCATGCAAGCCATTCTCCAGTCATATAAGATTTGACGCGAATCGCAGTCGTCTGATAAGTATGAGGATGCAGAAGGATTTTACAGGGCACGATAATGCACCTGTGTCTACGGGACGCAGTTCTTCTCGGAAGTAATCTGTGATTGTTCAATTGTCATTTTAATCTGTCAGTGCGCTCTTACGTTCGATGCCGCATTGTGTTCTTAATTTGATAGGCTTGAACCTTGCTTGGGTAGCGAAAATGCCTGCCAGTCGTTTTCTCAGCTGCTACATATTGGCTTGGCCAATTTCAGTGTTAGTAATGAAACCTTTGTCATCCAGATTGTTGGAGAAGATCATTAGAGGCTCTCGAAAGGAAGTATTGTACCATTTATCTAAGCACAGTCCAGTATATCACTGTATCGCCAACCCATTCATTTCAATAAAATCAAATGGACTTAATAGTTATCTTTCATTTGATGATGAAAATGACCTCCGGTGACAAGCATCGTACGATTGTGAAGGGTCGCAATTCTTCACGGTGAAGCACGTGCACCTTTGCATCAACGATTGACGTTAAGCACAAGTGTAGCCTTATGCTTTCATTTCTGCACACTCTATCCACTTTTGGAAAGGATAAATCAATCTCGCTAAAGCCGAAATCAGCCATTATATTTACTGGCAACCTAATATAACTGGGGCAGAAGTAGTAATAGAAAGGGCGTTGAATCTGAGCTGCTCGGGTTCGATTAAGGCTTTAGTCCAGGAACAGATAACTTCTCTCAAGAAGGAAATCGCTCTACCAACGCGCCACATTCCATTATCGGTTTGTATCTCTCTAAAAGAAAGCACCACAAATTTGTACCCATGACTCTTTCCGTACCTGGTTTCTTCTTTTACGGAGAAGAAAATCTGGAAACATCGCAACAAACCAGTCTGAGTCACTTTGGTGGTTTGTCAACCTACAAAAACGCTAAAATCCTCATTTATTTAATAACTTCAGATGGCGGGAAAGCGCGATCTGAAGTTCTCTTTCATGTAGACGAGTGTGGACTAATAATTTGTTGGACGAGGATAAATTCGCTACTTAATCTTACAAATGCCATGCATCTTATCGATGCTAACTGCTTGAAGTAGTTTCGCTTTACGTCAAAAACCGATATGATTGTTGAGACAGCAAAGATTTACAAAAACTGGTCCAAGACAAATATGTAAAACCGGGTGGAGTCGTTATGGAAACCGCTAGATTCCTCTGCCTAGTTTATTGCAGTAATTTTCCCACCCTCTCTCACTGGAAAGCATGGCAATGATCAAAAGCAAATTAATCGAGCCCGCCCACAATTCCTCTCTGTTCTTGATGAGTTGGAGATATTCTGGCAGAAGTAGCTCATTTGTTCACCTTTTGCATTTTTGGCAAGAAGACTAGGAAGAATAGAAATATTGCAACGGAGAGGACTAAGGACAACATCCTAATGCACGTGTTTGCAGCTGCTTTTGTGACTATTTTTGCGATTGGTTTTAGAAGAGCGCATACTAAATTTATGCCCCACTTGTCAAATTGAGAGTATCGTCTGATGGAAGGCACGAGTTCAAGGCTTAGCCCGTGTGCTGAGCGCTGTTTTCTCAATGTAGTGTGCACAAACATGCGGAAGCGCATTTATCAAGCAACAGTTTGCGCTAGTCTTCGTTAAATCCCAGCTGCCGCTCAATGCGTGCAGTTCGTGGCACTGAAGAGAAGAACTTTATTAAATTTTATAAAGAATAAATCATAAACTTCTTAATAAATACGGAGATTAAGGATGAATATTTTTATTTCATGTAGATAGCCTCAACTACCTCAATATTTGCATTATTTTTTAAAGGATCATTGATGACCTCCCAGAGACCTACCTTCCTATTTAATGGAATTCATTCCATACTTATTGATCTTATCAGAGCTTTTAGCGTCACACTAGATCGCAGATTTTTCGTGCAGGCTGCTTTTGCTGCTTAGCGCGTTTCTCGTCCTGTAACTTTTTAGCGAAAGTGTATCAGCGAATGGGGAGCTTGGCAGACCTGCAAAATATTTTGCGGTAAATTTAACATTTTTGTTCGCGAACTTGGACCCGCGTGTAAAAAGGTTTGCAATGGAAGCCGGACGCATACGTATCTGTCCGACTCTTCCAGGCATGCAACCTCCACCTCGTGATCCACAGAACTTAAGTGTACATACCGTATTTTGCACAGGCCTTTCTACCTTGTCATCACCTTCTCGGAGCACGCATGTTTCTCTAGCCTTTGCTTACCCGACACGCGTTCCTAATGTTGCATCGCATGGGGTAAAAGAATATGATTTGAAGTTGGTTGTGATCAAATGCAGATATTAGCATTGCGATCTTCTCATACAGACAAGAACTGCACACACTAAATTGCAACTAGAGAATCATTCTCATCCATCAGGGGAGGCCGCGTGTTGCTACACTTTAAATTCTCAATGCAAAGAGGACGCTCTATTAAGACTGATTGCTGTCAGTTAACAGGACCCATGAGCGCACCCAAAATTTTGTCTGCTGATTGAACGAGAACAGTTAACTGTTAGTTGATGTTTGCTCCTGGATGATTAGGAACATTTAAGAGTCTGAGGCTTAAATGGAGAAGCAAAAAGCAAAAGTTTGGTGACCAGAAGTTAATCAAGTGGTTAGAGCAAGCAGGCATTTCTAATGACAATGCTATCAAAAAATATTTTTTGAAAAGACAAAGCGCAAAGCATCGCATTTTTATTCCGAAATAATTGAGCAGTTGGGCTTGGCCGAACGGTCAAAGTTGCCATTTAGACCAGCGTTAAGGGAGTCAAAGTTTAATTGCAGAAGGCGAGGCATGGAACTGACGTTGCATTATTGGCTCCTATCAAAACGCTGTTGTGTTTAATCAACATTGTTCAGCATTGTATTTCAGCATTGGCGAGATTGGAAATAAAGGACAAAAATTTAGTGGAGGGATGGTGTAAAATGAGCAAAGACGATTGGTAAAAGCGAATGCAGGTAGGTAACCTGTGTGGAAATGAGCAAAGTGTATCCGGAAAAGCTAGATTTTGGCATCGTTGGAAACAGCTATGTGAATTGCGTAATGAGGCAATGAATACGAGGAGAGCAGGTATAAGCAAAATACAAACTTGTGCAGAGACGTTATTTCGATTGGTAACCATATTTGTGTTCAGTGCTTACTTTTTGGATATCCCTTGGTCACGCATACTGCCAAACATTCGATCAGATCTAATGAGCTGATTTCCCTAATGAAGCCAAACAGGATCCATTCTGTCATCAAAATTCGTTTCACTAATGTTCACTTTATTGTCTTACTTAATTTAACGGCTGGGTGCAGCAACTACGTTGCAAGACCTCCTAGCGGCAAGATTTGGCGATAACAAACACAAACTTTGCTAATCCGGACCGAAATCAAGGCCCGTGGATGAGCAAAGTACTTACATTTTTGCTCTTTTAATGGCCGAGTACAATGCACACCATCTTAAAGGAGCTCAGTTCAGCAGTATTGGCGATTTGTATAAATGGATGGTTAAGTGGAAGGAACATGATATTAACGCATAGCACTATCTCTTTCCCCTTGGCAAATCACTATTATGATGAGAATGCTTTAACCAAGATTGACAACTACGGCAAGGTCGATTACTAGACCGAGGCTAGTTTGGTCGCTGTCATTCATCGATTAACTATGGTTAGTCATGCCCGTCAGCAGTAGCCACATGATCAACATCGGTACTTTACAGCCAAATTCCTCCTTCGTAGTCACGTGATGATGACGAGATGCTGCCTTTGAATTCGCATTTGTATCGTGTATCAGCTAATGTGATTCGTTACCTATTTTGACAGACTCTGCTGATGGGCTGTTCATTGATTGGCACCTTAGTTTGCTTGCGATCTAATTTTACTCTGAAATACTCATAACCCTGTAAATTTTAATCAATTTTGCTCAGCATAAGCAATTTTTTATATGTCAGAATAATAGTATGGTCTGAGAAGTCCTACATCGCTAATATGCTCACATATTAAGGCCATCCATAGGAATTTACTTTGTTGAAGTCTATTTATTCGGTTTGATTTTCCAGTTTTGACGATCTACCTCAATTATTCCTTTGACTATTCTGCTGAAAAGGCTGCAATCTTTCACGAGAAATTCGCACGTTTCATTCACCATTTTGCATAATTTTAGTCAACGTTGCTAAGGGTTCAACTGTGCTAAATTTCATGGACTAAGGCGCTTAGCGGCCCGTATGCGAAAAATCTATTATATCTGATGGTCGTGTCGGCATTCCATAAAAGGGTTACTGCAAAAATAACCTAAGCTGAAGGAAGCTAAGGGAAACTGGTAAATAAAAGACAAATCCGTTACTCTGCGGTTCACTTTTCAGTATCACCAGTTATGGGAGGTCACTGGTAGATCGTACCTTCCGTGACTTCGAGTGGGTACGAGAAGTCTGCCATGGTGATCTTCTGTTGGTGCCTGCCTGTTTAGAAAGCAAAATTGCTCGTCAACTTCACGGCCTAGATGCTTTGGCATCTGCATATTCTTGACAGTGTGGTATCCAAGATTTATGAGGAGGAGGAAGAGGGGAGATTTACTGGGATTATCAGTGTGCACCAATGTGATTACATGGGGGCGAAGTAGTTGGTGTTTTTAATTTGCCGGCTGGGAGTTGATGCATGATTTGCCAAGCACAGCTATTCATTGAAGTGTTCAGAGCCCGAATTCCGGCTTTGTCGTTGTTTCAAATTCAACTCAGGTAAGAGTAAAATTGCATTTTCTGGTTACTAATCATGTCTTTGCGCATGAATTAACAATAGTTGTTTGCTAGACAATCTAACTTCACCAATTACGCCAAAGAGTTTAATCATTAATGCGCAACAAAAAGTTGCCTTTAACTGGTTGCTACAACGCCCACATCCGTAAACTACGTTTCAAATAAATGGTCAAGTTATTTAGCAGTCACAGCGTTGTTGTTAGATGTTTTCGAGACAAGGAATGAAAAGGAGTTAACAACAGAGGTGCTGCCTACTTTGTTTTACCTGAATAGAAGAGATTAATCAATGCTAAGTTTTAATTAGCGGTGTCGACCGGTTCACGTACAGGCCAGTAAACTTGTAAACCTAGCGAACTAGCCATCGTGCAATGCACTCAATGTTTTTCTCGTTTCGATTTTGAAACATCTGTAATAAATACTCGGCGGTTGACTTACTACCATGGTATACACGCGGGTCTCCGTTAAAATAACATCATTTTGGGTTATGTAGTTGAACATGGAGTGTGCTGTAACGAATAGGGAAGAAAGCGCGGACGTTAATTGCGCTATAACTTTTAATTCGATCTGGAATTAATTAAAGCTGGGCATCAAATGTTAGCTTACTTCCGTGACCGTGAAGCGCAGTTCTTTTGTAAATCATTAGATAGGATTAACTGCGATGCAATGCGAATGATTTTGACACAATCTGCAATCTACTTTTAGCTTTTATGCACAATGATTTAAGTTTTTACTTATGGCTAATCCGTGTTGAAGGAGCCTATTTTGGTAAAGGGAGCTAATGTAACACAAGTATACAGAGCTACCCTGAATGTGTTTGCTTGGATGCAGAAGTAACGAGAATTAGAGCATAGCGTCCTATGTCATGCAGCAAATGCTTGCAGTTGTTTCCTTATCAACTTATAAAATTAGTGTATAGTCAACAATAAAAGCGTCTAGGTTGGCACGGAAAATTGTCAATGCACTTTCCTGTGACCAAAAGTAATCTAAGCTGACAATGAGACGCATTTTTCAATCCATAAAAGCTTCTAGCAAGGGGGCAAAGCAGCATCCCACGCCCTCTCTTTTGATCAAAACTGATCAGAAATGAGACTTCGCATCCTGCTTCCTTTTGTAATTTGCTTGTGGTAGTTGTCCCTTTTAAATTCCAGTTGTGGGAAAGCGCGACGATTATATAGAGGTAAGAAACCCAGAGGTAGCAAGGACTCAGAGCTCTGTTCATTTTTGCTCATGTTGATCCAAAATTGATTGGAATTAGGAACCAGCAGCCCGATTCCGTCTGTAAGAGATAACGGCAGCTTTTTTTTACAATCGGACAATGTAGGTGTGGCTGAGAGAATAATCTACAAGGACGATCTTCTTCATCGCTTTTGATCCAGAACCAAACAGTTTTAAGGCTCATAACACAACTAACAACCACGTCTTCTACCACTCATCATGCTTCCATTTTATCGTTGTTTATACCATCCACTTCCTCACCAACGTCTCAGTCTTGCTTCGCTGTCTACTCACCTTCCTGCTAAAATCGGAGGCACTAATGCAGACGATTCTGCCGCCACTGCTGTCTCCTTGGTGCCTTTCGGCGAAGGCATGAGTTTGGTGACTCGGTTCATTAGTGTGGTATCGAGAATGCAGACACCTGAGGTGGTGGAGACGAGTGAACTCAGGAGATGGTGAGAACTAGACCACAGGTGGTTCATTTGCAAAAAAGGGTGGATGACTTTAAAACGCCTGCCTTGTACGAATTGCAAGTCTTCTTCCTTCTATTTTAACTCCTGATCGGATTTAACTTGTGCTATCTGACTGATTCATAATCACTAGAATTTCGTTGCAATATTTGTTTTGTTTACATTTTTAAGCTAGCTGAAAGACGTTGAAGACTTATTAGTCGGCTGCCGCTTGTTTGAGAATTTTACTTGCTCATTGCTAATATTATGTGCCATGAATTATAACACGGACCACTCTCTGGATGTTAATCTTCCACAAAGGTGATCCATATTTGCTAAGATTCCACAATATCGAGACTGCTGCTTGAATGTTGAATACGAGCAATTGTGCTCTGCTACAAACTTGTGTGTATACGACCCAGCCAAACGACTCATATTACATGGACTTCCCAGCTCTCGGCTGGGCATTTTGAGTGGCGTTCGATTCGACTTTGCGACGTTATCACTATGTAACCTACTGCTATTAGATCCTTTCCTTTTGTTCACTTTATAACGGCTTTAAAAACTAAAATCCAGTAATATTTTGCAGCCTAGTACCTGGGCCTTTGCTTCTGTCAAATCGCAGAAAGCTCGATAATACATCGATGGTGTGGGCTGGGACCCGTTGCAGTCACTTGTAAAGACTTGAAAACACACGCAGTAGTATCGATACGATAATCACTGACTAAAACTAAGTGAAGCTTGGCATTGATTTTAAACTAAGCCGAAAGCTAGCTTTTTGTCTAGTCTACGTACGGTACTTGGTAACGGTGCGACGGACAGTAGTAAAGCGCATCCCTTGTGACCAAATGGCAAGAGAAGTTTAATTTTGGCGATTTCAGATCAGTTAAAGGACCCTACATTTAAAAGGTTGCTCGTATCAAATAAACTCGAAACACACATTCGTTTAGTCTGGCTAAATCTGGATCAATTTGCCAAGGGTAGCCAAAAGCGATGCGTAGCGTAAGTAGTGGTGCAGCAGTTGGTTCGTCCCTTCCTCAGCATTTAGGCAAATGTGATGAGGTTGGACCGCGTAACTTCCGTTCAGATGCCATGTAATAGTGTGCGACAGGCAGGAGGACTTGAAATTCATGAACATTTTATTCCCACATCTGCTGCTTACGCGTGTGGGTGTTTTTCTAAATGGTCGTCTGACCGAATAACTTGTGGTCAGATATTACCTGTTTCCACAGTCAATGGGCGAATAAGCGTTTCATTAACGGTTATTACTGAACTGCCTGCACACTGGTCACCTCACAAGTCTGATGCACTCCCCACTTCATATCTAAGAGACTACGTTTTGTGCGATTGTGTGTGTGCGCGTAATGCACTGTAGACGGTGTTTCACGGTGTTTCAGCCACGTACAGAAGACCGACGGAGCTTATAGCTGATATCTATCTGTTCAATAGAAATTGATGAGATGCGAATATGTCTAGAGAAGACCTCTCGAAAATAGCGAGGATTAGTGAATCATTACTGAATACTTGCCCACAGTGAGAACGACGTGACTTGCCTAAATAATATGTGGCAGTGGCACTTCCTTCTCGTGCACTTTTTCCAGTTGGCTAACGATTAATAATTGTTTAATTTTTATTAGTCATGTAGCATTTCCGTTTTTATCCGCTGGTCTTTAGGTAAAAGTGCTTGACACCATCTGAAGGTTTGGCTTGTCTTTACTTCTCGGATGTCACCTTCTCATCATGCATCAAACAAATTCGTTAAGGCTTTGAAACTGAGGTCTATTTTATTGGACCATTAAAGTGTTAGGCAGTAAAAATGCTTTGCTAGGGCGTTTCAAGCAATATAATGCACCCTCTCTTTAGCAGTAAGTCAGTAATTTCAACCAGCATTAGATGGTCTTCTTTCGAATACGTCCATGATTGTTCGCTCGTTCTGTAGTTTATAAAAGCGATGGCCCAAGTGGTTATTCTTTGCAATTGATTAAATCCCTTCATGGCAAATAAGATAAAATTCATAAGCTTATCTGAGCGTTTTCCTTCATCCTTATTTCGTTGTTTCTACGTCGTTTTAAATGGTTTAATGCCATTCATCTAAGTCTACTCAAGGTAATTTTCGGTGCAGACTAATTTTCACTTCTAAAATGGGTATTCAGGAATAAATTTTTTGTGTTTAGGGTTACCTAACCCATTACTTCTTTGATATCTTTCTTTTTGATAGAAACGGGTCGTGGCGGCTTAAGGATAGGGCTTAGGTTTCAGGAGCCGAAGATTGCAGGTTCGAGTCCCGCTCGGGATGATTCTGCTTATTCTTGGAAAAATACAACTTCTTATTCTAGAGTACAACGCAGATTTCCATAAATTTTACCTGCACTGACCTGAGAGCGCTTAAATACGAGACTTTTGCCCTTCTGCGCTTCATTAACATGTAAAATTAGGGAACGGTACAGGATGTTCCACTGAGTACTCACTGAGTTTTATCAGAAGCTCTGTCGCATGATCTCAAGCAATTAGGATTTTACCATTTGGATTACTTAGAGCGACAGCTCATATATTTGCCTACACCCCATTCTGCATAATTTTGCTTACGGCCAAATGTTGTTGGGCATAGTTTCAAATATATCAAAGTAAAGTCCCTTGAAATACCCGGTACACTAGGGCGTCTTCTTTGATAAGCGTTTCCTCATTCTTTACAGAAAAAGAACGAAGCTTAACTAAGAGCTCATCACTTGGGACGCATAACGAGGAATCAACTTAAGCGCCGTGGATTTTAACAGGAAGCCTGTGCTGCCCAAAGTTTTGGCTCGTGTAATCACATGTCTGGTTGAGGGTTGGTCTAGGAGGTCCCTCTGCCTATTCATTGTACTTGCTGTAAGCTTTGTCGCAGGAAGTTGCGCATCTCGCCTTTCACTTGGCCATAATGGGTGCCTGCACATAAAATTTGGGCTCAGCACCATTGAGAAACATTATCCCATGCTTTGCACGTTTGGAATACTTGCATCAAGTTTGATAGATTGTAATTTTAAGATGCACCTTATGTGAACATACATTAATGTGCATATGAATGCATACATAATTGAAACTTGCCCCGTTGCTTTATTGAAATCCCCCTCAGAATCGGCAATGCTGTTGGATATGCTACCTATAAAGCTTTTAAGAAGTCTGTTCAAAGACAAAATCTATTTGACACGAACGAATTTTTCTAAGCAGCTAACTGTAGCCTCAGCTTACACGTTTCGCCCTACTGAGGTAAACGTGTCTAAAACTGACTCTAATTTCACAAAATACTATGTGAGATTAACGACTTTCTCGTTGAGGAAAAATTCAAGAACGAATTATCCGTTTCCCCCAATCGATGTATCCGTCCAATTCTCCCTTATTTAATAACTCCTAAGTTATGCAAGACTTATAAATCTGGCGATGCTTGAAGACAAACGGATCTGAACGTAAGTCCACAACATATGCGGATGAAGATTCCAATCGTATATGAGAGCTGCGGATGACCAAAGAAGACTTGAATGGTAATGTTTACCGTTCAAGCAGGTGTTTTTTCTGCATCACATCAACCAGACCCAACACTAGCCGCAGCTGACCACAGAAGGATATCCATCGCTGGAGGATTGCAAAGTAGTGTTCGTGGAGTAGATGACAGATAGTGAGAAAAGTGTGCTCTCTGGAGCAGCTGGGGGTACCCCATCTCATGCCCGTTGCAGAGCTGAATGGAAGGATGACTTAGTTGTAGGCACAGACTGATGCCCTTCGCCAGACCAATTTTATGTCCATCCGTTCCGTATTAAAATCACTCGTCCGTTCTTCTTCATCCTCTATGCCTTGTTGTCTATTACTTGTTCATTGACACCAATCGCAGTGTCAAACATCAACCAACTGTACGTTTTTACTCTACTTGGTAAAGCGGTATTCCCTCTGACCAACTTACCGAGTGAATCTTTTCTAGTTTTTCGGTAAAACTTTTAATCTACTCGTGCTGCAAGTTTGATTTAGTTAGCATTAGCCGCATGGTAGACCCAGTTGCGTCTAGTATTTCGGACGTTCAGAACGATCGGTAATTGCCAAATCATCCAGCCAGCTTCTATCCACTGGGCACAATCTTGGTAGCCTGAGTAATCGCGACACCAATGGGCCTCGCCTTTGAAATCCGTTTGATGTTTTTATCGTTATAAAACAGAACCGCAAGCCAGTAGCCTTCAGTGTTTAGTGTGGGTGACTAAGACAAATTGTGACGAATTGGATGCATTTAATGTGTGAGCACCTCTTGACTGTAGGGCGGCAGTCTGCGTTATCGCGATACCAACGCGTCCCTATTTTAACATCCGTCTCATATTTTTTATTGTTGATAGGACACGCTGAGCCAGTCACCTCCTGCTTTATTATGGGCGTGAGCACCTCTTGGTAGTGGGGCGATAGACTGCGTTATAGCATCCCTGACGAGTCTCGCCCTTAAACAATGGGCTATTTGCCTCCTGCGTTTTGCATAATGAGCTCTTGAGATAGATTGTTACAAACTGGGTTCGTTACATATGTGAGGTCTCATGGTAGTAAGACACCAAGGGGTCTATCCTCTATAATTCTCCTTAGGCTCTTTATTGTTTTGAAGGAGAACTGGTATGCCAGTTGCTTCCTATTTTTGCATTGAGGAGCTTCCGTGTCAGATAGGGACGCCCTAGATGCACTTTCGTATGACCACCCGTTGTTAAGAGCCCTGTAAGCAGAGTTATCGTGGCTGAAATACAACGCTATTTTCAAATGTTTTTGAATTTTTTTCATTTTCAAATAAATAATCGCTCAGCTAGTTGACTAATGTTCTGTTTGTAGGAGTTCCCAAGTAAGTTGGTGACGAAATTGAGGCACTCTTTACATGGACAGCGCTTTTCAATGGCGCGGTGACAGGGTCATCGTGGCATCTACGCAGTGCTCTTTTAACCAGTTTCGAGTTCTTATTAATAAAAAGGAGAAGTGCTGATTTAGTTGCCTCCTGTCTTTGCTGCTCGAATTTTTCGAAGCAGATTGTGAAGAATTGGGTGCATTCTCTGCATGTGTGCCTCTTGTGAAAAGCACCGTAGCCTTCTTTTTGCGTCTCCAAAACAGCGCTTCCTATAAATCGGTACAAAATTGAGTCGCTATTTTTTCAAATCACCACCGCGGTGCTTCTTGGGTACTGTTTTAAATATCATTTTTATGGTGACAACTCTTCTATGCCTTCTTGTTTCTCAGTGGCTTTCCACGATCACATTGTTAGCAACCCTCTGTACTCACTTCGTTCGTGTTTGTTTTTTCGACAAAGGAACCTGCAATATCTTAATAACGATGCAAAGATCCTGTTTGGCCTTCGAATTTTCATCACTAGAAATGAGAATTGCTTATACTCGATGTGCTCTATTGGCGTTGAGTTGATTTTTATTCAGTGAGAGACTATCGAGGCGCACTCGCCAATTATTGTCTCTTTGCGAATGCCACCGAGGTGCGTGGTGGCTGAGCCGTGCCGATCCTTTAATTTAAAGAGGTGGTGCTACTGACGTTTCTCCATTGGAGATCGCACAGCAGTCGTTCATTCGGTCTGCAGCAGAACTCACAATTTCTGTACCGTGAGGCATCGCTTTGTTTGGCGAACTTCTTTGCCACGCGTCCACATAGGCGACATAAATTATTGGTGATGCGTGCGACGATTCGCCTTAACCCGATACGAATTTTTTGCCAGTTCCATGAGGCCTGTCCATTTCAACCTGAAATGAGGGAGGAATTGGAGGAGCTACAAGAAGGAACGGTGATTACATGTAGTAAAGTAATTATGCGGGTATGCGGGTGAGCGGGTGGGTGGGCGAAAAGGTGTTGGTGGAAAGTGGAGTAGAAATTAATAAGGCAACTAATAACCACATAAAAAATAAGAGAGATCTTACTTCACCCAGGATAGAACTGTCGACTTGGTAGACTAGAAGGACAGGTTAGGAGAGGAGGGTGAGATGAATGCGCCTTCGCGCTCACATACATACGGGCACACACGCACACAGAGGTTCCTACCGGGTGGTGGGACACCGATGGAGGCGACTCTCTAAAAGGACGAAAATAAACGTAGGCAATGACACACACACAAACTAGAGCAGACAGACAAACAGGCAGGCAGGCACAGATGCATGGTGAAAAGGAGTGATTGATCTGTCGGGGGCGGGAACGCACGTTCTTATTCGTTAATGCGTAGTGCCAGGTAGGGGAATTCTCTATAGAGAGAAAAGAATTGGACAGCGAGATGATGAGGTGAAAGTTGGTCGAGTCTACAAATTTCGAAGAGTGAAATAGGATCAGCGTACTCACCTTCGCTCTCGAGGGGGTAAGCAGAGTAGGAGTAGGAGACGAAATTGAAGCGAAGTAGTGTGGAAAAAACTACAGCGACGAAAAGGTAGAAATGAATAATTAATACAGATGCGGGCCATGATATAAAAAAATAAGTTTTGGCCTTAGGATAAGCGCGATCGAGTTTGATGCAGTATAGCCCGTGCTAGTGTGATGTAGATTATGAATCTTGGTAATGTTGATTTTCTGTCATAAGTTAGAGTGAGTGCAGTAGAGAGATGTAGGGGACTAACAAAGAGGGCGCTGGCAGACAACGGGGTGGGACTGGGAGACTGTGGCAAATTGAGGCCAATTTTGAAGAAGAGGAAGGCGAGGGCAGCGTTAGGGGCAGAGAGGTGAAGGTTTCTTGTGCCACTAAACTAAATAAATAAAGATAAGGAAATAAAAAGCAGGGAGTACCAACTCCTCTGTTCCGGTTGAAATGAATGCATAGAGCACAAACAGTGCAACAAAGTGTAAGGCGCAATGCCTGGAAGAATGTAGAACGTCGTAGCAGAAGATAAAGGAGGTACTCATTGAAGGCGCGTTGCAGTGGCGCATAAGCAAGGGGATGTTGGAAAAAGAGTTGCTTTCCTTCCATTCCGGCGCCGTCGCTAGGTCTACTTACAGTTTGAGTATTTTAGTCTTTAGTGTCTGCATGAAAGATAGGAAGGAAGAGAAGACCTCATTTTACATGGCATCGAGCTGTGTTGAGCGGATTAAACAAATCAAATTAGAGTGTTGTTAGGCTGACTTTGATAATAACGCAAAAGGTGCTTCTTAGTATAAGGCAAACTTGGAAGAACTGGTAGCCCTGTCCACTCTCTCATTTACTTTGAGCAAGTCTGTCATAATCAATTAGTTGACTAGTCTGCTCTCTTCCCATTGAGTACAATCTAGTCAAGCCTATTCCCGCATATCATGCTACAGGACTTTTGCAGTAGAGTATACATAACGAGCAAGTTATTATTAATGTCCTAGCATGTCTCTTGTTGCTGCTACTTATTTGGTGAATGTAGAGGCATGAAAAAGGCATGAAAGGTAAGAGTGGCACAGCAAACTTAATGAAGGATAAAAGTTAACCAGAGATATTTACCATTCACCCCAAAGATGAATGTTGCAGTAAGGACGATGCGCATCTGCTACCTGCCTCTAATGCTCTGCTTGGAAGTTATTGCACTGCATTGATAAAGAGCCTGAATGCACATCTAAAAGATATACAGAACTGTTGAAGTGGCAAAGTGATGCGGGTGAGCGAAAAGGTGGGTGGAAAAAGGGAGTAGAAATTGGTGGAAAGTAATAGAAATTAATAAGGCACATAATAACCACTAAAAAATCAAGAGAGATCTTACTTCCCCAGGATAGAACTGTCGACTTGGTAGACTAGAAGGACAGGTTAGGAGAGGAGGGTGAGATGAATGCGCCTTCGCGCTCACATACATACAGGCACACACGCACACAGAGGTTCCTACCGGGTGGTGGGACACCGATGGAGGCGACTCTCTAAAAGGACGAAAATAAACGTAGGCAATGACACACACACAAACTAGAGCAGACAGACAAACAGGCAGGCAGGCACAGATGCATGGTGAAAAGGAGTGATTGATCTGTCGGGGGCGGGAACGCACGTTCTTATTCGTTAATGCGTAGTGCCAGGTAGGGGAATTCTCTATAGAGAGAAAAGAATTGGACAGCGAGATGATGAGGTGAAAGTTGGTCGAGTCTACAAATTTCGAAGAGTGAAATAGGATCAGCGTACTCACCTTCGCTCTCGAGGGGGTAAGCAGAGTAGGAGTAGGAGTAGGAGACGAAATTGAAGCGAAGTAGTGTGGAACAAACTACAGCGACAAAAAGGTAGAAATGAATAATTAATACAGATGCGGGCCATGATATAAAAAAATAAGTTTTGGCCTTAGGATAAGCGCGATCGAGTTTGATGCAGTATAGCCCGTGCTAGTGTGATGTAGATTATGAATCTTGGCAATGTTGATTTTCTGTCATAAGTTAGAGTGAGTGCAGTAGAGAGATGTAGGGGACTAACAAAGAGGGCGCTGGCAGACAACGGGGTGGGACTGGGAGACTGTGGCAAATTGAGGCCAATTTTGAAGAAGAGGAAGGCGAGGGCAGCGTTAGGGGCAGAGAGGTGAAGGTTTCTTGTGCCACTAAACTAAATAAATAAAGATAAGGAAATAAAAAGCAGGGAGTACCAACTCCTCTGTTCCGGTTGAAATGAATGCATAGAGCACAAACAGTGCAACAAAGTGTAAGGCGCAATGCCTGGAAGAATGTAGAACGTCGTAGCAGAAGATAAAGGAGGTACTCATTGAAGGCGCGTTGCAGTGGCGCATAAGCAAGGGGATGTTGGAAAAAGAGTTGCTTTCCTTCCATTCCGGCGCCGTCGCTAGGTCTACTTACAGTTTGAGTATTTTAGTCTTTAGTGTCTGCATGAAAGATGGGAAGGAAGAGAAGACCTCATTTTACATGGCATCGAGTTGTGTTGAGCGGATTAAACAAATCAAATTAGAGTGTTGTTAGGCTGACTTTGATAATAACGCAAAAGGCGCTTCTTAGTATAAGGCAAACTTGGAAGAACTGGTAGCCCTGTCCACTCTCTCATTTACTTTGAGCAAGTCTGTCATAATCAATTAGTTGACTAGTCTGCTCTCTTCCCATTGAGTACAATCTAGTCAAGCCTATTCCCGCGTATCATGCTACAGGACTTTTGCAGTAGAATATACATAACGAGCAAGTTATTATTAATGTCCCAGCATGTCTCTTGTTGCTGCTACTTATTTGGTGAATGTAGAGGCATGAAAAAGACATGAAAGGTAAGAGTGGCACAGCAAACTTTATGAAGGATAAAAGTTAACCAGAGATATTTACCACTCACCCCAAAGATGAATGTTGCAGTAAGGACGATGCGTATCTGCTACCTGCCTCTAATGCTCTGCTTGGAAGTTATTGCACTGCATTGATAAAGAGCCTGAATGCACATCTAAAAGATATGCAGAACTGTTTAAGTGGCAAAGTGATGTGAATCCGAGTCCATAGAATGAGACAGAGTAGGGAGGAGAAAAGGGAATTGGACATGGACATCATAGGATGATTCTTCACAGTATTTCATTTCCACTCCCTCCCATCTATCCCTCAACTGATTTACCTATTTACTTATCTAGCCATCTGATTTAAACTTGGATTTTGAATTTTCAGCAGCACACCCAAAGGGGAGAAAGATAGTTTTCCTATCCATGTGATTAAAACCGGATTACGGATTTGATAACATTGAAGTGAAGCACGCGAAAGAAATAGGGAAAGGGTGGAGGATGGAAGGAAATAACCCATGGAGAGAAGAGGAGAGGAGAAGGGGTTATTAGCATAATTTACTACTAATTTCTACTGTGGTTATCTGTTTTGGCCTTTTGACTTCTCCGAAACGGCAGGCCGGAGGGTTAAGATTGGTGCTAAGATGGCGAGAGAGGCGACAACAGCAAAACATATAACAGAAGCCCGAATAGGAGAAAAATGAAGCAAAAGGGAGGCATTGACGACCAACTAAATTAACGGGACAAATCAACAGAGAGAGATGAGCATCAGGATGCGAAACAATGCCTAGACAATCATGTCCGACGCTGCTGTGCGATGGACCATTTTAGATCCTACAAATGTGAATCGATTAGCGGCACGTGTCATCGCGTGGTGTCTCTCAGCGCCATCTGGTGTTAGACTTGGACAGCACCCCTTGTGGGTGATTTGTAGGAGTAGACATCACTTCACTTCGTGTTTTTTTACCTTTGTTAAATTTTGTGCATCATAGCGCATGCAAAGGAGGCGGAGGAGGATGAGACGGACCACCAATACTAATGCGCTTTGAAGGAAATGCGCTGCTTTGTCCATAAAGTTTTTCTTCAGCTTTCGGCAATTAAAAGGCAACGCGAGGTATAAATCCGGCAAAGATATTGGCAACTAACTCCTAGTGATTGCTATGGAGCTGGTAAAGGTACGCTTTTGCTGCTCATTCCTAACCGTATGCCCATAGCCCAGGGATGACAATGGAGGTCATTGCACCTCTCTAGTAGAGAGGAAGCTGCACAATTGCTAAGCTGAAAGCCACGAAAATAGTTGGAAGAGAGACGAAGGTAAGACGTTCACAGCTGAGAAGTAGAAAGAAGGGCTACCATCGGATGTGTCTGTACAGTGCTGTGGCACTGCAATCTCTATTCTCTGTCCTCTTTTCTCCACATTTTCCTGAATGTTTTCATTTACCTATTTCCCAAACAACATATCCGAGTGTGGTTCGAAGGAATAGGTTTCGTGGAAGGAATGTAAGTTTTCTATAAAGCGACAAACTCGAAGACGTTGACCATAGTTTACCTTGATAAGTAAAATACACTAGTTGCGACGACGCACGTAAATGAGGTTAGTGAGGGGGAGGTTAAGGTGAAGCAGAGGAGAAGAAAAAGGTGATAGCATGATCAAATTCTAATTTCTATGATTTCTATCTGCATTGGCCCTTTGACTTCTTTTGAACAACAGTGCAGAAAGTTGGAAGGTCACAAAGAGATTAAGGTGGAGGCTGTGGGAGTGAAGGATGCGAGGTTGACCGGAGGTGAGTAGGCAACGATGGAAACCAGGGCAGAGATAAAAGTGAATACAGGTTTAACGTGCATTGGCAGATGACTAAATCCCCTAAGGTGGCTAGAAAACGGTCCTTGAATTCCCCTACTGGTGCCGAGCAGCCTTAATATTCAGCATTCTAAATGCTTTGTTAACCGCACTCCACTTGTCCAAGAAACCCATCGGTACAGGTCCGAGGACTAGGCAAGTCTTGTGCTCTCTTGCTCACAGCCACACTCTAAGCACGACCGAGAGATGTACACCTGATTGGATAGAACATCTTCATAATTTAAGAGTGCGCAGGTACAGTGACTCATCTGCACAGGATGCGGCTAATGGAAATGAAGGAAAAGTGCATTTGTTCGATTCGCCCTCATATTAAATCGCGAAATCCATGCTTGAAGGTAGGATTAGAGAAGCAGGTGCTCTAACACCTCATCCTTATGTCCTATGTTTCGTCAGCAATATTTTTAGAAGCTGGTAGTGGTGCATGTTCCTCTGTCCTTCTTCTCAACTCCTGCTTGGCTAACCTCCTCTAGGTGAATCCTGAATTAACAAATGTGATCTGTGGACTGCCGATCATTTGGTCTGCTTATAAGTTATAAGCACAGTATCAAAGAATGCATACATGCATTGCACTTAATGTTAGTGCCTTTTTCTGCAAACAATGGAGCTTGAAATTTAGGCTTAATAATTTAAAATCTTAAAGTCTGCTACATCTGCCTTTTTTGCTTTGAATGTGTAGAGGTGAACATCAATGAGTTCCCTTTCCTTGATTTTAAAATTAGAGCTTTTACCAGTGCTCATCAAAGCCAATTGATGCTTCAGTCATGGATAGCAGTAAGACAGTTGACATTGGTGTTGATTTTCTAGGTGATAGTGAGGAAACTGTTGGAGAGAGAGAAGAATGGTTTATCTGAAAACAGCTCTACCCACGGTGAGGGAGAAGACGTGCCTGAGGAGGATGATCTTGCGACAATGGTATTAGTAGACGTGCCAGACGCAACAATGCATGGTGCTACGGAAAGGTAGGAAACTAGTGCTAATCTATCCAGTCTTAGTCAGAGCGGTTTGTCTTACCAACCAATTATCTCTGGTTCGATCCGTCTGGTTTTCTGGCTTACAAATCCTGATCAAAGTGAACCTCTCCACCAGCCATCCAGTCCAGGGCAAATCAATTCGTCTCTCCGGCTATCAGCTCCTAATCAAGGCGAACCTTTCCGATTACCATTTAGTCTTAACCCACTCGATCTCCTTGAGGAACATGCAACTCGAAACCAAAGCAATCCCCTTCTCCTTGACCATTTAATAGTCGTTGCTAGAAAATTCCCTCCTACTAACGCAATGGCTGGTTCGGAAATACAAGTCAGTCCTAGGCTTGTTGCACTTGCGATGAGTCCCGTAGCTTTTGCGCTATGGTAATTATTGTATTCTGATCTAATATTATTTCATGCCTGACCAAACATTAATGCCATATGGCAATTTTGAGGAGTGTGGGAGCTAAAACGAGCATTTGCAATCACTAAAATCTTAATGCTTTCTAGTCCTTAAATGATCATTTAAACTAAGTGCATATAAGTCAGCTCAAAACTGACTTTGATTTTTATGAAATTGAACAGGGTGCCAAGCATTGCGCAAAATACTCCCAATATAGCATCTCTCGACCCGTTGCAAAATGATTTAGATCGAATCCCTGTCTACGTATGGAATTTTTCAGCTGATTACAGACCACTTGATTTGGTCAGCCTGTTCTCAAAATTTGGACAAATTCTTGGGGCGTTCATGTGGACTAACTTGCAAGGAGCTGCAAACAGGCGCCATGGTATATTGTTGCTAGAGAGTTTGCACTTTGTTGTCCATTCATACCGTAAATCTTATTAGGTAAGCATTTATTGATTTGTTTTACCTTGTAGGGTTTTTAAAATTTGGTAGCTTTGCAAATTCTTGGGCAGCTATGAAACATAGGGATGGCCGTGAAATAAACGGCCGTCGAATAAGAGTTATGCGTAAGTGAAGGGGCAGAAGTTTCGCCCTTCCGCCAAATCAATGCGCAAAATGCTTGTGCCAACTTTACAATTAAATCAGTTTATTATTCCTTCTAGGCTACGACACCACCTTTGCTGTGGAATTTAGCTCCATGCACCTAATTCTTCACCCTGGGTACCTGCTTCCCTCCACACATCATTTTCAGGCACTTTGCATTAACGCCAGCTTCTGGATCAGCCTCCATACAAGATCCACTATATTTTCAACCTATGCATCCTAAGTTTAGCGTGATGGCTTGGGAATCGCAGGATTCTATTATTGATGATAAGTGGAAGTCTGCGCTGAAGCACTAAATATACATGGGGCAGCTATTTGGAGCAAGGCCAGTCAGATTGAAAACATGCGTAGCCATTCCAATTTTTCCCTTTAGGACGCTAAGGGGTTGGACAACATTGAGAGCTATATACATAGCAGCATAACTAGGATGCAGTAATGATGTAGAGGTGTCTTGTTAAGAGCAAGTTATTTTACCCTGGTTTTTTTCAAATGTTGTAACGCTATCGTGCTCGTCGTTAACGATTATCTCCAGGCTGCAACGATGTTTAGGAACTGATTACAATCCAATGCGGAAGAAAAAATAGAGCAGTGCAAGAAGGTAGTCACGAAATTAAGTGACTGCTCTCTAACGCTTTTGCGGTGCTTTTCTTTAAAATGTTAATGCGGACACCGCTATAAATGGATTCGCTGTTTTTCTTGGGAAAGCGATTGCTTTATCAAACCATTTATCTTGTCTGCTTAGAAATTGTTTACTTGATGCCGCCTTATTGAGGCACTGCTGCATTTGCATTTGTAATGCAGATTCCCATGGAGGCACAGCTCTGCATGAGCTTGAATTCCAAGTTAAAATAGTTCAACGCCTTAAAAGATATAATTTTTTTTTAAATTTTGTACCTTCTATTATTAATAATGCACAATGGGTTAAAAGATTCTGGAGCTATTCGCAACACTGATTCATGGAAACGAGCATTCGAATAAGTGCCTTTCATTTCTACATCTTTGTAAAATGCAAATATTCTGGGAGTTTTAAATCGTATTACCAATAATACTAACCAGCAGAGTACTCCTTTGCATTTTTGCAAACTAATCACAAGTTAGTAATAGCTTATAAATTGTTGATAAATTGCTCACAATGTAGCAGACTTTGATAAACTTTACTATTATATTACTGACAACGGAAAGAAAATGGAGGCAAGCAGGGGGCATCACTTCAAGTACTCCTTACTTATGAGCATTTAAAATAGATCACAGTAGATTCAATTCGCTTCCATTATTGCGAAACAAATGCTTATTGCACGTGCATGCATTTGTTTCTTTACTCGAGGTTCCAGTGATAAAGGTAATTATAATGCCACCATGCCACCTGCTTAGAAATATGGAATGAGTAAAATGCCTTTGACTGCATAATACAGCTGCGTAGGCTAGCCTCCGGGCCATGCCAGCAGATTATTTTCCTCTGTTTATTGAATATATGCACTCTACTCGAGTATTCTGCCTTCTATTGCTTTTGAGGGAGCCTAGGGACGCTACAGATGAAGTGTAAAATGTGTAACAACGATCTAAGCTGATAAGTTTGCTACTTACATATTAGTTACACAGTGTTTTGCTTACTTTTCAGAGTCACCTTAATCAGGATTCCCAAAGAGTTAATCCTTTGGATTTTGTGTATTAATTTCATAATGAATTAGATTTGGTTTTTGACCAACATCAAAAGACGTTTGAGGTCGAAGTTGAATCGCGACGTTGTTTTTGCCTTCTTTAAGTGTCATGTACGTGTATCTTTTAGGTTTAATGTTACTTGTAGCATCCTTAGACCCCTTTGAGGGCAAGAGAAGGCATAATACTAGGGCAGAATACCTATCCAATATACAAAGGGAACGGAGCTACTGGCATGGCCCGCTGACCAACCCTGCCGGCCAAGGCAATATAACCACCTATGTGACCTACGCTGAAGGAGGAGGAAGGAGGAAGAGAGGGTACTTTCCGCATAAAATAGAACCATCTGTTTACTTTTAAAGCTTCATAGTAGACGTGACATCCGGCTTGACCACTACGATCAGGCCTAGTCAATGCGCTATTCGCGAATCTAACACTGACCCTCTGCCAATGGTATGAATAGGCGCGTCGGCATTTCCGCTCATTTGGGAGGATAAAACACTTATAAAGGGAACCAGTGTTGTCAGAAATTACAGCATTCGCATTCGAAATCGATCCCCGAGATTTGTGAAGATGGTAATGGAAATCAATTTAAGCCTAATAATGACCTATCAGCTCACATGAATTTGAGAAAAAAACTCGAATCGCCTAATCACAGATTAGACATGCGTTCAGTGTTTTCATCTAGCAAGATCTGCAAGAGGAACCAAAGCTTTGGCAGTTCCAAATAACTGGTCAACTCGATCCCAGATGACTGAATGAGTGAACAATTAAGTACTTCCAAAATATGTTACCCTCCCAGTTTCAAATGCATAAACCGCTCAACACTTCAACCGCTTGCTTGACTAATGAAGACACCATGCTCATAATCGCCTCAAATATTCATCGCAAATGAGTCAATCGCACGACTACTCTTAACTGAGGTGATCTCAATCCGGGTGAGGTATTCAAAAGCATTGCTGTAAATTCAAGACGAAATCCACTGCACGAACCGGTTGGACAGATCAACGGCTTACAGGGTAGATGAAGCCAAGCAGTTGGGTTGACGTTTGACACCGTAATCAATTCCAGAGTAAATGAATAAAAGGTAAAGAGCAAATGGAATGAAGTGCAATTGATTGCGAGACTGCGGAACGGATGGATAGGGAAGTAGCCTAATAAAGGGCGGCAGTCTGTTCCTGCAACTCAGTCATCCTTGCCTCCAACTCCGTGGGCTTTACACGCGTGCAGTTAAGACTTTACTTCATTTCTGCGAACTCCACCTCCATAGATGTCGGGGGAGTCTGAGTTGCTGCAGTTGAAACAGCGTGCTTGCGATGGGGTGTCTCTAGCTGCACTGACACCTGGATGCGCGTAGCCTACAGTGCTGCGCTAGAGGACACGAGTTTCTCATATTCCACCACGCATTTCGCCACTGTCACCTCATGATCCTTCAGCAGTGGACATCCCTCCGCGTCTCCGCCGTAGTTGTCTCTGGGGTTAGTCGATGTGATGTTGAAAATACACCTGCTTCAACGGTAAACATCACCAGTCAGACCTTCTTTAATCATTCGCAAATCTCACATGTGCTTGGAACCTCCCAGCAACTCTCTCTCTGTCTTATATGTAAAAAGGCCGATGAATAGGCGAAAAAATGGACTTTGTGGTTCCGTTCTCGGTTTTATATCAACTGAAGAACATTTTTTCCTCACACAATACCTTATAGAACTAGAGATGGTTTTGGATACGTTTACTCTAACAGGACATAACAAGTAAGTCGAAACCCCACTTAGCTGCTGGAAAAAGTTTGTTCGTGTTAAGGAAGTTGAACTGGGATGGTTGAACCATTGACCAGACATTGATTTAGAACAGATCCCTCAAAAATGGTATATGCAGCATATTCCATAACACTGTTAGTCCAAAAGAGAACTTCAAAGAAGCAACGAGACAGGCAGCTCTAAGCATTGGACAGCTTTAATAGGCAAAAGAATAGCAGGTTGTCATTGAGCAAGTTGATTAACGTTAGGCGTAAATTTATTTGTTGCTTCCTTTCTAGGGAGCGGCTAGTCCTAGATCCGGCGCATCAGAACGTATCTCTGTAAGCAACCTCCGTGTCTAATTACTGATTTCCAGACCATACTTAGTAGTGGTCCTTCAAATGTTGCGAGCATTTGTCTCAATCAAGATGTGCACCATGAACGTCTGTCAGCATTCACTATCGGGTGTCCCGGACATTTACACCCTACGCAGTCTTCCGACGGATATTAGTTTACTAGTATTAATGCAATAATTTTATTATTTTAGCTCCATTGGACTAATTATGATTTACTTCCAACTACTTTTAAGATAAACGCTTAAAATAATAGCTTTCGACTACTTCTTTTAGTGCAATTTCAATCTCTCCGTCTATTGCAAGTGTTTTCAACGCAGTCTATCTACTTGGCGTTTCGTTTAGGTCCTAGTAATCGTAAGTCCTTATTTACGAATCGGGACTGGTTCGATTTCGTTTAATGTTATGGACTCGCCTGTTACCTTCGTCAAAAAGAGCTGTTTGGTATAACAACAGATCTCTTATGCCAAAAAGATGTCAGGTACGGCATGTTGTCAATGAAAAGCGCAAGAATGGAACAAATGTCTCAGTTATTTTAAGGTAACAACAGCTAAATTAGGATGAGTCAACCTCTTCATTGAAGTGAGGAACACTAATATGTTGTCGAGAAAAGTGAAAATTGGTAGAGGGTCCAAAATCATTGAGATTTCAAAGCATAGAGTATTGCATGCCCCTTATGTCAATGGAGAGAAGCATGTGATCCACTGCTGCTGTCCAGATGAGTGTTGCATGTTAAGGTTATTTTGCCCCTTCAGGATAGACGCAGGCTAGTCTGAAAAGACAGACGAAGTGATAAGGAGTGGGTGGGGCAATAGTATACCACCGTAGCTACGCTGCAATTCGGTCACCAAGTGCTATGGCTTTTGGGGAATGACATTTGTGTGCATGAGCTTGAGCCCAGGCATGGTCATAACCAGAACAGTCAGACGATAAAAGCACATCAAAGAGAATGACCTGCATACAACCTGACGTGATTCGGAAAAATGCACTGCGGCTACAAACATGGCGTGTGTACAATTTCGGGAAGCATGTGACTTTTTCTTCTGTCAAACTGTCTGTGGTATAAGCCAGGCTGAATAGCACACTGACTACACCAACTCCGAGTCGGCTTGAAGTGTCGGGAGGATATACGTAGAAATTGCCTCAGCATGCTCTGTGATTTCTAGCGCAATCGGCAATATCACCAGTGTTCTGCTAAAAGCTTGTCTACTACAGGAAACAATCGTGACTGGAATACAGGGCTGAAGTTTAAAGAGAGCCATTCAGAATGGCGTAAGGGATGATAGTGCGGTCCGAAATTGTTCCTATTACTTAGTCTTCACGGTGCATCACCGACCCAAGTATGTATAATTCACTGGGAAAGGCTAGCTTCGTCCTAAAGAGTAGTATGTTGCCAACAGTGCGCCAAACATAATGGGGATTGACGCGCGCGTTGACATGGGCAATGTTTATAAGACAATTCGCCACAATCTCCATCAACAGACAAATCACAGTCGTGGAACTTACCAATCAAATGTGCTTCGTCCATCTGCCATCCACTAGCAAATGGCAAACGACGAGTCCCAAAGACCATCATTTAATGTTCCTCGCTTCTCTAGCCATTTACCTACTGATTGGCGATTAACGAGACTAGAGAGTAGTGGTCAAGATGAAATTTGTATCGCAGCATCCGTCATGAAGATGAACGGGACGACTAACATTTGAACAATGTTAACAGTACCCGTTCCGCATTCTCTTACTCTCCACCGCTGCATTCTCTCAGGACTGCGGCTCGTTTGTGTTTTCGCCCCTTGTGTGGGTAGGTTAGAGACACTGCGATGACTGCTGACACAATAATTTGATTTCTTGAGGATAAACAACAACTGCGACATTAGTGATTTGATGTGATACAACTGGAACTTATTCAGGAGGGAGTGATGTCGAGGAAGAGCAGGGACATTCAAGGCTAGTCACCCACTTCTATGCCTGGTGTTACGAGACAGTGCAAAATTGCATAAAATTGCTTCACATGTCTGCTGCATGAACTCAACTGCCTTTTTTGTTCGTGCTGCACTGTTACTTAGCAGAGGGTATAAGTGAACGACAGCGTGTTAATAGTGGTGGTCACAACTGGATGCGTACCAGACTTCCACAGACGAGTCGCTTTGCAGACTTGCGTCCCGTCTGTGTGTACAATAGCGTCCAAAATCAGTCAATGTTACCTCATGGGTACAAGATTTGGATTCCCACACAATGTGTTTCTTGAAGAAAACTTAAGTGTCTGAACTCCAGCAAAGCAAAACGCTTACCGTTTGTGTGCAGAATGAGAAGGTGGAATCGTACACAATGAGAGAACAAATTGACGGCGCCTGCAGTGCAACTCACCCATGACATTCTCCACTGCAAAACAAAACATAAAACAATTGGCGCAAGATGTTGCGCAGTCTATTTTGATAACGCACTAATAAAGTCTGTTGTGCCATAGTGGGCAATTATCACAGTCATGCCCACAAAACAGCCGTAGTGCGCCTAGAGCGAAGGACGCAGCGCTAACTAAATCTTGTAGATTATCGATGCGTTTAAAGTAGTTTAGCTTAATTTGGATTCCTTATCACCCGATTAATATTAGGCTTTCCAATAATTCCTGTGTTACATTTGTCTACATCGTTACGGGCAAAGGCTGCATAACACTAACCCATTTTAACACTGACTACCACCTATTATTCAAAGGGGCTCATTTTTACCTGTTGCCCACAAATCTATTTGCTGAACTGCTTCACGATTTACAGGCAGTCAATTAGACCTCTGACCACGCTCATTCCGCAAAGTATCAAAGGAATCGTAACAAAATGCTGTGATGCGATCGAAAAAGCCATGTAAAACTAGTTTTCAGAAGTTAATCATATAGCAGGTGACATTGCTTACATTGTTAATGGAGGCGGTTGAGGTAAAGGCTTGTGAAAATTGTCACTTCCAGTGAGCCAATAACTTCTGGTCTCCACACCACCTTCGAATTCAACTGAGCCACAATGCTCAGCATGGTAGCCTCCGATTTCATCCAATATTTCCTTTATCGCTTCGCTGATGTGTATCCTGAATGCTGGAGGGAAAGGATTATACGTTGGAGTAATGGTGAAAAGGAAGTAAGCAAAAGGAGGGCCACAAACCGGCTCCAGATGACTCCATCTTCAGTGCCCGATTAACGGTATCACCAAAGAGGCAGTAACGAGGCATTGTAAGCCCTACGACACCAGCAACGCAAGGTCCTGCAAGTAAACAGAGCATCGTTTCTTCAATGTTATACAACTGATTTCACAGTTAGAGGCGAAGTTTAAATACGTTATTTAAAAGTCAGCTCTTGAACGCTTGCTGCATGCTAATTGGTCAGTGCTTCATACTTGTTTGAAGCCATCAGCATGTTTCACCTGTTTAATGACAACGCAGTGGACACAATATCGTCTCAAATGGAAAGCTATAATTGCAAAAGAGTGCATGAGGTGATGCAACACCTGTGTGACAATGGTGATAAGACATGAATCACAGCGTGAAGTCGGTTAATAGCTAAGTTGAATTTTAGGCACAGACTGGTCTTTTGCCGCAGTCATTGCACAAATGCCTTTGACATTTGTTTGGCCAACCTGACATGCATCTTGCACACACAGACTAGGAAAGAAACGAGGTCAGATGCCCATCAAACTAACCACTATGCAGACCGATGCGCAGTCTCAAGGGGACCTGCGGCAGGTGCTTAATGGTAAAAGCGCCACAAGCACTAAGCAGATCGAGGGCCATAGTTGCGACCTCAGCTGCGTGGCGTCGTCCATTACGGACTGGCAATCCCGAAGTCACCATGTAGGCGTCTCCTATCGTTTCCACCTAGAAAGGGTGAATCTAGCGTTTAATGGTGGGCATAAAGAGCACTTCTGTTCCATCTGTGTTTGTGGTTCGGTGAGAGCTGTGGGTATTGATTAGACTATTGAGCAAAGGAACGTAGCATGAGATCCCGCAAATCCAACCGAGTATTTGCATTACACGCCAGATTGTCATCCTCTTAGACAAGTTAAACGAATGGTTTACAAGTTATATTTTGTCGGCCTTAGTGAGATTAAGCAAAAGTGGACATCAGTTGGTTCATAGTTCGTTTAGTTAATAAAGCTTAGTCTGCAGCAACTCTTATTTAAGCATGTAGGAGTGTGGTGAGTTAGGAGTCTAATCTGTACCAGTGGGCAGCCTAAAGTATCTTCAATTAAACTCACCTTGTAGACGTCGTAGTGTGCAATCGTCTTGTCAAACAATGTGTACAAGTCGTTAAGAAGATCAACAACCTGCAGTGGTGTGGACATTGCAGAAATGGTTGTGAAGCCGACGATGTCGCTAATATAGATTGACACTTCATCGTAGGTCTCAGGAGCCACTGCGACCCCCGCCTTCAACGCTTCTGCCACAACCCTACAATTCCAGCTTGATTTTATTCATCTACTCGCCCATTGTTCAGGGTCTAGTCTTGTGCGGCCGCACACAAATGCAAAGCTACAGAATGAAGTCATAGCATCCAATGCTGCTAACTAGAATTGATAAGGATGAAAACTCACGGAGGCAGCAAACGACAGATGAGAAGTTCCTTCTTTCTCTTTTCATTCTCCAGTTCATCCGTTCGAGCCTTCACCTCTTCTTCCAACCGACTCGAGTAATCTTCCATTATTTTGAACATGTGCTCCACAATGTTCGTTTTTCTTAGCAAAACAAGCATGACGATCATAAACGATGGCAAACTCACTTTCCTCTGGTCAGTTGTTGAATCTCTTCATTCAACTCCTTGAATGTTGGTCTTAGTCGAGGATTTTCTGACCACGCTCGCTGAATAATGTCTATGTAAGTCGGTGAGACACCCGTTTCAAGGAGCTGAAGTAGGAAGGCGAGTAGGGCAGGCTTGTGCTTTGCCATCAAAAGAAAGTGTGACACACCGCAATGTTATATGAGTCCCTTAATGCAATTTTAACAATAACTTGACACAAACAGTGCCATGTCCCTAAATACCTCCGGCTGTTTCGTGAAAAGGCCTTGGTTAACTTATTCTGTCCCGCTGATGCGCTATCACCAAGTCAACATGGCGGTATACTGCGATGAAGAGAACTACCCACCTGTGGACGAAAAGGAGGCTCTTCTTCGCCCATCACGCGTTCTAGAATCTCCTCCACTTGCATATTATCTGGCCCATATGGTTTCGTCTGATAGAAAACTTCGTGCATTATTATGCCGAATGCATAGACATCGCCTGTCTTAGTTCCAAGCAAAGCCGCTGTCTCATCGCGCAGTAGCTCAGGCGCCGTCCACAATTTTTCTATGGATGTGATACAATGGCGGGTGGTCAATGCGACTAACCTTCAGGTTTGATTGAAGGACAACTGCCTGTTAGGTTGTAGACCTTGGGGATGCCGAAGTCGGTAATTTTCAAGACGTATCGGCAGCTGACAACGCAATTGGTTGACTTTAGTCTTCCGTGAGCTTTGGAACTTGTGCTGTGGAGGTACTCCATTCCCTTATAATGCCCACCGAAATTAGTTACACAAATTAGAGACGAGAGGAGCAGAGTTTTGTTTAACAGCCATGAGACAGCATCCACTCACCCGAACGAAGTCAGTCATGAGAGAGAGCTTGAAATCCCAGTCAAATGTGATAGTTTTGCTGTTGATAACATCCTGCAAACGAAATTGCGGTGAAAAATAAGTCAACGGAAAAGCAACTGCTACACGAAGCATGAAGTAAAGATGAAGGTGTGCCGTGTATCATGGCATAAAATGTCCGTCGCACATAAACGGATTCTGTGTTAGAGCTACAGACGTGTAGTTCCCGCCAATTTTGTGGTACAACAATCTCAAGGAGTGTGAGACTAGGCGAAGTAACTGCCTGCATAAATATCATGCTTATTTTTTAGTGACGATACTTCAGGGGTTAAGAGTTAGCAGCTTCAGACGGCCACAATGAAGCAATTGTAGCAGAATGGAAAGCGTGGTAATTGCACTAATGCACTGCAAAGGACTATTCACAAAGCGAGCATGCCCGCTGCTTAAAAGCTATTTTTAGAATGTTGCACTCTTCAAAATAAGTTTCTGTACCTATTAATTTTTGCTTTTTCCTTACCGTGCCTAATATCTTGCCTCTCCTAGGATGACTCTGGACGCACTGCATGCGTACCACTGTAAATGCAGCTATTCATGTTGCATGCGAAAGTGGCGATATAGGTGGGTCGTTCATGCAAAATAAAATTAAATAGGTTCTCATTTATCACCTGAAGGCTTCCACGATGACAGTAGTGAAAGACAAGACTGAAGGAATCTGGTGTCACGCAGCACCCCACCAAAGTGTTGATATTTTCGTGTCGCATTTCCCGCAGTCCTTCAAGGTGTTCAATCAACCGTGAGCGTAGTAGGATGCGCGGTAGGCCCAATTTCTTAAGGTAGACTTGAACTCCCTAAAACCACAAGCCAAGCAAAAAGCGCATAAGCAGCTGTTTCAAAAAGTCTTCTGAGATCAGAGCATCTAAGTAAATGCAATATTATTTAAGCCCAATCCCATCGAATCGAGGCGAACCCCGATTTCATCGATGCGGAGCAATGCTCATTCCACACACGATACCAGCATTTGTGTCCTTCCATGCAAGATGCATAGGTTAAAAGGATTGGATTAACTACCTTTGAGTGCAGAGGTTATTTTACCACTTTGACATCGAGGCCGATACCACATTGAAGAACGAAGAAATGTGTGCATTGACTGCCTCGAAACTAGAGCGGCTAGAATGGCAACTGAAAATTATGTTTACACACGAGAGTTAGCGAGGCAGCACGTTACTGCTACTAGCCGCACGAATTGAGAAGAAGTCAAGAAGTACAGCCAAACCGAGACAACCAGTGGTGCTAAAGTACTTCTCCCGCTGTCATTGGAAATGCAGGACGTCAGATCACATCCTGCTTACAAAAACTGGCCTTTAAATTCGGTTACCTCGGAAGAAAGCAGGAAGATGTACACTGATTTATGCCCGTCGCCATTGTTAAACGTGCTTTTTCAGTGCTTGAATGCAGTCGCTTAATCCTATCCCGCTTTTAGCACTGCATGGTGGCTTTCAAGAACCAAGCATTTCTTCTCAGTGGCATACTGCATTGTCTACTTCACAGTACGTATAGCTTGCATTGTTGACACGGACAAGACGTACATTTAGCCGAACAATCCTCCTCTCTTGCGTACGGTGTAGAAGCTCTTCACATATACTTGGTGCTGCAACAGAGACTCGAGGAGAATGCGTGAGTGAATGGAAAGATGCGAGGGCATCCGGACCCGACACCGGATCCATTCGCGACTCTGAGTTTCGGTGGGACTAAAAGTGCAATGACGCTTTAAAGCTAAAGCGCATTCCTCCTTTATTTACTTCTTTTAAAACATCCTCACGTCATGGAGTAGCTTCGCCGATGGGTTTCCATCACCATCATCGAAAGCAAAATCACCTTCCACAAATACGAGTTTGAGTGAATTGAAGCGTTTCGTTTTGCGCACAATCCGTCTAAGTTGACCACAATCGATGAGGATACGCGATATGGCTTACCTGTAGACAAGCACAATCGCCAAGTACATGAGGCCAGCATTGAACAATCCGAGTAGGTTTATCAGTAGAATAACCTGTACTGATTCTAAAAGAGGTTTACAAAAGGATGAGGGAACGTCTTTGGCAGCGCTATGGATTTACTTTTTACGTACCAAATCCAAAAGGTGCGAATAAGTGGCATGTGCGTTGAGGTCCCTCTCCATCTCCTGGCCAATTCATCGCACTCCTTGACTGGGGCAGTATTAGTGGATGATGAATAACATCGATGAGATTGAAGATGTCTGCATACCTCTCCACTCGGGCTCCAACCTCAGCCAGGTCAGTGACGTTGGATTTGAGGGAGAAGAGAAGAAGATCGAAAATGCCTTGCGAGACATCACCATCACCAATACGGTAATGGAAGGTAATGGAGGGCAGTGTGGGCACTTGGATATGTGAGAGGGTGCGCAGTGGTTGGAAGAGATTGGCAGAGGAGGTGATATTGCCATCGCCTTCTTGCAAGTGAATTTGGACCAGTCGCATTGCTAATGCTGCCCCACTAGCCACTGAGAGATTGATTCGCTGCCGACAGGGAAACTAACTAATCAGTGCAAACACACACGCACGATTAATTCATATATTGATCAAATAACTCAGGGTGGCATTGGTCATGTAGCTCCCATAAACTACCGTAGAATGTTACCGTATGCCATCCTCAAACATCATGGCCGAAATCGTCTGGGTGAACACCAGCTTCATCCTTTCTTACCCAGCTAGGAGCTTACAAGGACGCGCTTCCCACCGAGGAGGTTCTCAACTAAGGTTCAACATCCCTTATAGAAAGACATCGGTCTAAAAGGCCGACATATCGTTTAGAAAACAGATCCATGAACCATCTATTTTAAAGCATAATTTTATGACTGAAACCCATTAGTGGCGTAGTCGTTTACGGCAATCTGGGATTATGATCTTAAATAAATGCACAAGCATGCAATGGCTACATGATTGGCGTCTTACATGTAGGCAGATTGTGAGAGGGAATGAGGTAGCATGCATTACCTCCTTATACGGCATCGACACCTCATCGTATCTGGTGCCCTTGGGCAGCGCTGTGACAATGATGAGCGATCGACCGGCAGCCAATGTGGGTCCAGCTTGAGACAAATGGGCTCCCCAAGCACGCAGGACATCGTAAGTGAGCATATCTGTGGGATCCACGTGCATGAGTGCGATCCGTCCTTGCCTAATTCTTGTCAAGTTCTGAACGCCCAACACGAAGTTTAATGCCATTCCTGCCCTTGCCATTATCAGTGCCACTAAAGAAAAAGTTGAAGGAACTGAATGAGCTGAACCCTCCCTCCAAGAAACAAAGCAAAACTCACCATCCAAATCGTCTTCCAACGGCTCTAATAAACTCGTAAAGTTTGTCGTTGATGTAACACCGACACTAGTCACTAGTTCAAGGACATTGCGCCTGTTTCGAGAAAGGCGAAGCGCTGACAGGGTTGTATCTAACATCTCGGGAATGTCAAGAATGGTAGCATGCATATCGTAGAACAGTGCAATGCGTTTCCAACCGTTTTTGATGAGATGGACAAGAATGCCTTGTAGAATGGTCTTGCGATGAACTGCCACAGAGACCGCAGCGATAGGTGGAGTGAGTGAACCACGACTACTGTCGTTGAGGTGGTTGACAAAGACAGAGGCGGAACTCAACACTTGACAGTGGTAGGAGATCTGGTAGAGTTGATCTCGTGGCGGCTCCTTTGGGTTGCCGAGATTGATCCACTCGTTCACCAAATTGCAGTCGCTAGCTAAGGGAGGTCCCAGTAACACGCTGAATCCTGTGGAATTCGACGCGCTTTTCTTGAACAGAAAATTCAGGGAGAACAATTGCTCCTGAAGTGCGTAAATCCACCCCAATTTATTATTTTCCTACTAATTGCAGTAAAGTGTACTTCCGTTGCTTTAACGCGGCAACATGGGAAGAGCATTAGTTCCACTAAATGCCTTTTCATACCCAGTTAAAATAAATTGATCGATTCGGATAGATCGTACGCCAATGTCTAATGTTAATTTACAATATCGTGTCGAAAAATGCAAACGCTCTGATGAGCGGATATGAAACCATGGCCAGACATCCACCAATTTGCCACTGGGACGGCAGATTTAATCGTAAAAGCCAATTCTCTATCCTCACACTATATTCTAGCTTCTATTTTAAATAATCGGTCTAACACGAGAAGTGTGGTTCACACCTGGCCACTTTCATCGCTCACAGTTGATACCGTCCCACGAATGGATGCCACTTCACTGCGCCGCCACAGTCAATAAGATGGTATATTACTCGCCTTTAAATTGGATACATTTGCAGGACACGCGTGCATAACGGACTACTCGCGTGAATTTGTCCAAGTCTGTCAAAACCAACCTCTAAATCTTGCAGGATTTCGTATAGCGTGCTTGCTCTTGAGGCCTCCTGCATCGAGCAGCCGGGTGCCCATAAATGACCCAGAACAGCAAAGAAAAACGTCTCATTGTTGGTCGGCATCAGTGAGCGCACGTAGCGCACTGCTGAGGCAACACTGTGAGTGAAGTTGAAGTGCATCGCGTCGGGCAAGCAGATGGGATCAAGGTTGAGGGTGTAGATCGTGAGAAGGTTTCGTTCACTCGGAGCGGCATCAGTTTTCGCACTGTACACGCGAAAGGTGGTTACGATGATTAGGAGAATGACTAGAATCATCACTATATGATGCCGGAGATATCTCTAGGAAAGTGGGAGAAGGGTGGAACAGGTGCAATTTATAGGCAAGCGGTCAGTGTTAACGCCCCTATTGAATGCGCAAAAGTAATTAACTTAGGCGTCAACAAAATTAGATTTTGCGTGACAGGAGGGATTCCAATGGTAATAATTGTTGCAGCGATTCATAGGCCTAATGCGCTGGCCAAATTCTGGTTGTTTTGGTGGGAGCGGTTTATTTAGTGTTTGTGCACGCAACGCCTTGTCCTCCTCACTGAATTCAATCCTTTTAATGTTGTTATAATGCAGCCGCCTTAGAGCCTCAAATTGTTAGCCTCAATCGACTGTAATGACGAGGAGAACAAATATGATTAAGCGACAACTTTGTGGTTGCTTCAAATGCTAGCTTTCGTCGCTAATCATAGATTTGATGGTTAACTAGCACAAGAGGTGCATATAAATTATATGGAGATTAAATTAATAAACAAAAACTGAACTCATTTGTAATCTTCTCATTTTTGTTATTTTTATATCGCTGAGTTGGTTGTTTCTAGGTTTGCAACTTCTTGTCAGCTACTAAGGATGACGTATAAGATTTGTTCGCTTACTGAACATTGTTTGACATCTCTGCCTAATAACCATGTCATACAACCACTTTTAGACACAATGGTTAATGCGCGGAGTCTGCATCACAACAAAATTGGGTTTCATTCAAACCCATTACAAACTACACAAAGTTTCGCTTAATGTGATAAACTTTTAGGTGTTTGAGCTTCCGAGCTTAAGTTTGCAAGCAATTTATGATCCTTGTGCTCCGTTACGGCCCCAGCACTTCTCTCGAGAGGTCACACCACAAGTATGAAAGAGGGCACCCATTTGAAACGAGTTTTGTATTTGTCTGGTATCGTTGATGCTTTGTGGTAGAGGGTTTCAAAGTTGGGTTAACAGGCCAATGGTTCATGGCATGCAAAGGTCAATTTACGATGCCACACTGCACGTTTTAGGTAGTGATGAAGGTAGACCCATGCATTCTCTATCATTGTCAGATAGTGTAATCTTGATGTCAGTCCCGTCCTTGGTGATGGCAGCACCTCTTACACTAGTTTCCAGGCCAACGGTAGGCAACTGGTGCGTTGACGCCAGTTATCCATGCATTCGTTTAACCATCTACTCCTACTTGAGTTGCCAAATGAAGAGAGAAGACAATTTAGAGGGTAAACGTGGCTCTTCCTTGAACACTGGACACAGCAAAAGTAGGAAAGACAAGATGCGAATATGTTCTCACTCAGCAAGCGCGTAGCTGTGCACATTCAAGTAGGCATCAAGTCAGATAGACACTTATGAGCTGTTATTGTGGGGGTCCGAGCAGCAACATTAACTAAACATTAATGACATTAAAGTTTTTGAGGCAAACAGAGAGCTGCTTACACCATAAGTGTAAGGGCTCAATGATTTAGCACCACTGGTATTTCCGATCGTTTCTCAAACAAGTTTTCGCGCCCATTGACTATCCTCGTCACGTTTTGATTGCATTACCAGACTAAGATTGGTCCATTCTTTAGCAAGGCTCTATATTATAACTGAAACCGGAATTGTCATGCATCACACACCCATGCTCTTGTAACCATGGCGCCTGCCTCAAAGTCATGTGTTTGGACATAAGTGAATAATCACAAATCAGGGTTGTCATGTCGTCCACATCATCCATCGCATTTTTACTAGGCACAGGAAAAAATTGTGCGCACGCGAATAACAGTTACAGCCTGCACTCCGTCACCCACTGATATCTGTCATGCGACATTGCTCGTCAATTCTTCTCTCATGTCTCATCACTCTCGGAAAACCTTAAACGCTATAATGACCGGGGCATATGAGTTCTAGTGACCAAGGCGCGATAGGGCCAGTTTTGATTGTTCCATGGTTAGAAAAAAGAGTGTTTCAAAGTCCTTTAAGACGACGAAATCTGCTTCTTTGTCAACACTACGGAGCGAGGTTGAGGAAATCCACAAGCCCAATGACCATAAGGCTGACAACGTTTTCACGCAAACTTTGCTAACATAATGCGAGACAGAGCCCATCTTTCATATTAAATCCGCCTCAATTGACCCGTGCCGATATGCCAGGCCTTCATAGAGGTTAATTTCCATCAAGACGAACCATAACGCTCACACTGATCATTTGGACATCAACTCCGGTGGTGATTGTCACCATGGTTTGATCATCGCAACTGCTATGTCTACTTCAAGTAGTTTCATTAGTTAGATTCTTGCAACCTGAGTTGCCCTCACAAAATTTTTAATGGAAATTCATCTAATCGTGTGACTTGATTGTCGTGATGCAGACAGATTAAAAGTGGCATTTTTAGCATCTGCAGATTGCTCATATGCATCCTAATCCAAGCCTTGTCCTTCCTCCCTCCATTCATTAGAACCCTTCCCGCTTGCCATCCTCCCGTTTACCAATTCCTCTTCCTTTAACTTTAACTGTCACTTCCTTCGACTACGTACTCTGATACTTGTTAAAGCGGCAATTAAATGCCTTTATTATATTCATTTATTCAGAGTCTAAAAGCAAAAGCCTACTCTGTTGGAACTTTTCAGCGTTCAATGGCAGGCAGCATGCTCAACCTCTTTTAAATGGGAAGACCTTCTGTCAAACTGCAGTTCATGCTACACGTATCAAATTTAACATGGCGCAAGTGATGATGGACGTGAGCATTAATGTTAATCTAAGCAATATCTCTTTTTTTCCTTTTTAGGCATCTTCGTCGCCTGAGGTAGTTCAATTTCAACATTTTACGATCAGGAATGGATCGCAAACGTAGCGAATTGGGTTTCAATTGAAATCCTCCTTGTTTGCAAGACGAAAGTATCGTCCGTGGATAAATGGTAGAGAAGAATTGGAGGCCAAAGCTCTTCCTTTAACGGAGCTAGGGATGATGATACATTAAAAGAAAGGTGTTGCCGAACTATTCGTTCATATTTCTACCTCCTTTCCTTCTCATCTCTGCTTTAAGGCGCTTGCGACTACGCGACCTTCGCCTACTTGATGTCGTACAGCTGCTGACCATCTGGACTGTTTTCATGATTAAATATTTACTACCAACCCAAGTGCCACATTGAAGTTTAAGCTTATAATGTCACTGACGCAGCCTAAAATTTCTTGACTCGGTTGCGGCTTGTGAGAGACCCTAGCTTGTCAAAGCAGACGCGTTCTAGTGTGCGTATATGCGTAGTTAATATTTAATGGAAGTGCCTACTTTTACTAAGTGAGGACACTCATCCTGTAGCCATTATCCCATTTAGCGAATAAACTGCAAAGCCAAACCATAATCAGGCAGTCAAAGGGTTGACTCCATAGCTGCTGCCTGCTTTCCCATCTTTTATTTTACAGAAGAAACATGAAAGCTCAATCACCTTCTTTGGACCTTTTCATAATGTTCTCTGTGTAAGCATCAATAAGATAGGCAAAAAGTAAACGTATTTGTCCTGGACGACGGCCTCAACCAAGCCCACAAAATAAAAGCGGCTGTTAAAGTTGGTTACACATGCTTACCGTTGTGGTTTTGTCCTAGCTCACTGAAATAATCTTTTGCAATTTGAATTCCCTGAGCTTCTGCTGGCATATGCGTGGCATCACATTCATTCCTGTGAACCTCTTTGGGGACTCCCCTGATGTAGACAGACTTGCCTTAACTTCATGCCATCAACTTTATCATTGCATCCTTTATATCATGTCTATTAATCGCTCTAACCTCGGAGTTGAAGCAAGCTTGAGTCCATGCAGTAGGCATCAGCAAAAAAAGAGAATATTAAGGAAGCGCCATTACGGCATGATCCCATTTCTGTGCAAGAGTTCGACACTGTGCGCGTAGGATTTCCCTCTGTACGGACAAGATTCATTGGATTTCTCCACTTGTCGGTAGGAATGCGGCAAAACCCATACTTTGCTCTGTGAATTCGAGATAGGGAGGATGTCAGCAGAATTAGTGAATTTCTTAGCAAAGAACAAAGTTTCAGACTGGGGTTGTAAGCGGTTCTTTTTGGGGTCATTGAGAATTGCTCGCCATCTAGCAGGTAGATTTCCTTCTAAGGCAATCGCTCGTCTTTAGAAAAGTGTTAAATGCCAAGTTGTAAGGTGAAATAATCAACTTTTGCTAGCCGAATCCGTAAACGACGCAAAGGATTGTAAATTACTATAAGCCTTTCTCAACTTGACGTCGCAAAAATGCAAACCCTAGTTTCCAAGGCTTTTACAGAAACCGCTTTCAATGAGCGGTATGGCTCTTAATGATTTGCAATACTGAAAACTACAAAATAGATATAGATTGTATGTGGTCTGAAAACAGAATTTGCCTGGTGATCTATGCGGTAAGAGCACAATGAAGGCATTTTATCCTTATCAACTATCATTACTTTTTACTTATTATTGCTATCTTAGTTATAGTTGGGGCTATCCCTGCCTTCCTTTCTCCTGCAAATCTTAAGTAACGATTGAATTTTTTGCAATTTTATTTTTGATTCGCTGTGGACCTTCATATCAATCATGTCGTTCCTCCACACAATATTTATGTCATCATACTGACGTTGCATACATCCGATTTCCTTTCTAGTAGAGCCTCAGTGCTAAGTTTATAAAAGAGACCTTTAAAGCCATGGAATTGAATCAGGTTTAAGAAAAGCACTCTGGTGCATTTTGCAAGTGAATTAACAGTCACGTTCTAGATTGGTAATCCTATTCCCATTAGATAATAGCCTCAGTCCCATTAAATTTGTCTCGCTTGATATGACACAAACGCTCTTCTTTGCTTTTGTGCACAGAGGCCATGCGATCGCCCCCTACCATCGAGTCCCCGCCGTCGCCAGCGAAATGCTGTGCTCCAAAGAAGGAGACTTTCGCCCCCTCGCCTGTGCAAGCAAACGTTCCCTCACATCTCGATGTTGCTCCGCTACCCAATATCTTGCCAGCGCCTGGGAGTGGAGATGGAATTCGATTTGATACCTGATAACTTGTCGTAAAATCACTAACGAACCGATGGCAGGTAACATTGTCTTTAGCATGTCTCAAACTTAGATTTAATTAATATTACACTCAGTCTTTCCCTTTTTAATAATAATTTGTCTGCTTGGAGTGAAGTCACCTGCTTGTAGTTTAAACAATTCGAACGAACTCACGCCTTGCCCTACATAATTAAATTTGGTATAATTTGGACCAGTGTATTGGAAAATGAGTGTAAAAGTGCGGTCAAAACAATAGAATGCAGTTAAGTTCTGATGCCCTTAATAACAGCAGTGAAAATAAATAAATTTCTTTACCAAACAATCGAAATGCGCTAGCTTCCAATTGGTAAACACCAAAGCTTAGAGCCGACCACCAAAATGCTGGGTTTAAGTGCACGGATGATTGGTTGGCAGTAGATCTGTGAAGGATCGTCATCTCTATAAGCTTATTGCAACCCTCTGTTTTGCAGAAAGGCACAGATACCCCTTTTACTGGACGCTGAGTCTGGTGTGAAGGGTTAAATTTGGATGGCTCGCTGCTCGCGAGGTCACTAGCACTAGGCTCAAAAATCTTAAGAGCATTTCCAAGGCGTCCCTTCCATCAAACATCTTCCTCATTCGACTTGCGCAAACAACTTCTCTGTGGGGCGAAAGGCAGTCGGTTTCGATATAAATTTTAAATCAGCAAAACTAGAATTTTGCGAAAACAAAACAAGCAAATTTGGGTCATTATAACCCTCAGCATGGACTGTAGGTATCACTGGCCTCGATGACAAGCGAATGGCGGATCCGCACTTATGCACTCACAGGCTTACACTAAGAAGCAGTCGAACAGTCTTCTCCTTATGTGTCCATCTTTCTCCTAAGCGAGACTGTGCTCTGAGCACTGAAATGCAGTCTACTCCCCATAGAAAAAAGTGACTCGCCATAGGGGGCGATGCAATGAAAGTGGCTGCGGATGAGTGCATGGTGAGCATGGGATTCAACAATTTTAGCAGTCGCTATCGGATGGTTGCTGTCATCATTCAATAAATATCTTTAGGGAGAACATGTCAGATGGCGGACTAATGACGTATAGCTATGCTGCTTCCACACATTGGTCATAGATCATTCATCGTCCGACCATGGTCCACTGTGAATTTTTGGAAAGATTGGAGCGCTATACATGTGGCAAATAAATTGGCATCAACCAAGAATTTGACGCCATTTCCTGACAAATGCTAGTGATAACCAGCATGGTACGAATTGTATGTAGTGGTAAAAAACAAGGCTGAAATAAGGAACGTTACTAATTGCGACTTCATTACACCTAAAAAATCGCACAATGTTTATTGACTCTCGTCAAATTGTAAACTTTCTCTGTTATTCTGCGCAGCCGAATATTTCGAGAACTGTTAATCTGACTTGCGAATATGCGACAGTATATTCGACTATGGCCTCAAAGGAGGGTACACTGCCGTATATAACCATTGGAAGTTTTATACCATGTATGCGAGCTGCAGAAGATATCAAGCAAGTGATGCTCACATCGTCCGCTAAATGAAGGTAAGTTTCAGAGACCGCGACTTTCTCTCCTAGCGTACATGCTCTTCGTCAAACTGATCCCACACACACACTTAGTTTGCAAATCTGTGTTAAGGAAAAGTATGAATGTATCCTCCAAGAGCCTTATTTAAAAGGCACAGGTGACCATTAGTATCCCGGAAAATTGGCAAAGTACTTACTTTAAATCAAACGACAGCAGAGTAGTATACTATTTATTTGTCTAATATGTTGAAATTTAACATGAGCGTAATGTTTATTACAGTGGAGCTATACTTCTCCATTCCTATAAGAGAATTGTGCTGCGAGGAGCGGTTGGTTCATAAAATAATAGCATAATTAGAATCTTTAGAGTGGATACTTGTGACGATGCAATCGAAGACGCAAAACGTTGCACCAGCCAAGGCAAGCGAAAAGGAGCATTTGAAACCTGTGTAAGGCATGACTCGCATTGTGGAGAGCTAAGTTGCGTACACCAGTTTGGTAGAGCTAAGTGAAGTACATTCACCACAAATTCATTCAAACTGGTAGTCGCGCAACACAACAAAGGTGTAGGAGTTGAGGGCAACAGCTTCGGTGAGGACACTGATGACACTCATGCAAACACTGTGAGGTGAATCCTACAACATCATAGTGGGTCACTGAAAGCCTGTATAAATGTTTTCAAAATGGAAATCTGAAATTGATTCAAATGCTACTAATGCGACAGATTAACTACCCTCAAGGCTATGAATCATCTAGCGAAACCGATAGGGACTAAGAAGAGTGAGATATAGAATTAATCGGCAGTTCACTACGCACTGTCAACATTTAAAATGCATAATTCAAATTGGCCTTCATGAGAAAAAGGAAAGCACTTAAAAGCACACTGACAGGAGTCATGGCAGTGTTTAAGGCCTGGAGCTTAAAAAGGTATACTGATGGAGTAATTAAGCTGAACTTTTAATCCTCTCCTTCCCACAGCTTCTCCGCCCATCGCAGGTATCGCGTTCTGCACACTTAAAGGATTTTCATTCCTAACAAAGTCTGTAGGTGAATACACTACAATTACCTGAGAACGTGAAAATTAACAAACAGTCAATCTGATGTGTGTGCACATCGAAGCCAATGCTCTGCCTTGTGATTCTGACCACAAATACCTTCACACTTAACACTCGTCCAAATGACTCAAAAGAGTAAATAGGCGCACTTCACTATGTTCTTGGGAAATATTGATGAACAATTTGGGGCCTCTAGAGTCCTCTATCATTGCCCCATAATTAAAGGATCGTTGGGGGTGATGGATAAGTACTTGAGCAAAGTCATGAACACTCACTGCTGTTGAGGACACAGGGAGCCAAATTTTCTAGATGCTTATTTTAAAAGAGGCAGAAGAAAGGGGAAACAAGTACAAAATCACTTGTTTTAAACTGAGGGTAGCTAAGCATGCATGATTGAATAACTAAAAGTAAAGCATGAAGGCGGATGATCAGAATGGCAGACCTACAGCAGGGGATAGGAAACAGCTTTCTACCTGCGCCATAAGAGATACTTCTGGTATTAGAGGCTGCATATTCTCGTCTGGTTAAAATAGGTGATTCTGAAGTATTGAGGTGGAAAATGTTGCTGCTGCTGTTGTCTCAGCTTGAGTTACTTCAAGCTGTGCCGCTAAATCATATATGCCATGTTTTATGCAGAAAAGTCCAAATAGAACACTTAGAGAGGCGACGATGTTTGTAAAAATGGGGTTGAAACTAATCAATAGATTTGACCCAGAATTAAAAGAACCAATGCACACGTCCCAAAAAGCGCCTTAGAAAACCCCAATAATTTTGCATCAAAATATGCCTCCATGAGACTTCAAAATTTATCGCAGATTGCAGAACCATGCAAATTTGCCGAAGGCCATTGTTCCGCATAGTTTGCCTAATCGAGCATTTCTGGGGGGAAAATGCAGAGCACACAAATACACCAATTCTATGCTTTTGTGGGATATCTATGAAATGCTTTAAAAGTTATAAATTTGGTTTTCCTGTAATCACAGAGCAGCTTTTCTTCAATTCGTAGAATTAACATTGGCTGTTTTAACCACACATGAAAGGGTTGTTAAGAAAGGCGTGAAGGAAATTTGCCAGTTTCAAACATAGCTGTCAGTTTGTTGACCATTGAGGCACGTTGCCTGCAAATTCGTGTTAACGTCTGCTGATGGTGTCCACAAGATGTTCTTGTGACTCCCTCTTTTCGGTCAATGTTAAGCCTCCAAACAGGTAGACATATCACTCAGGTCGATAAGTGGCCCGATTTGCCGCTGTTAGGGATACAGCAACGACTCGGAAGTGAGACATCCTCATTGCAGTAGAATGGCATTCTCAAAGCATTCTTGGTTGGGTCAGGAAGATATTGATGCTTCTACTATAAGCGCTCTGCGCAAATCTTAGCTGGACGTAGTTCGGGTTTTTCGGGCAAACAGGCCGAATTGAATCTGGTTGGCATAAACTACGAGGAAAGAAGTACAGGACCCACCAGACAGCATCGTACGTAGGTCACGACCTATGTACGTGTGTTATAATGCAGGAACTTAGATCCTTGTATGCATTTTGAAGAGTGGATGCGATAGCGTGTTATACGCTTAAATCTGAATCGAGAGTGTCGGACGTTTTAGCATTTGATATCTATAATTACTACTAACTGACAATCAGTAGAACAGATTGTTGGCAATGCGAAATCATCATAATAATCTGTAAACTCTCATCTATTTAGCTTTTTATGTTGTCCTTAGAAGTGAACAACGTGTTTTGGGTTTTCGCTCATTTACAGCAAATGTCCCCATAGCATGGATGTGATTGGAATTGCATTAACCAAATCAGTAGAGATGGGCTTCTTAGCCATTTATGGCTACGGACTTTGAATTTAAGCCTCTTTGAGTGGTCTTGCTGGACCTGCATTTCTTCGTGATTCTGGGTCTCGATTCGGCCAATTTTATCAGTAACTGACATTCCTTCTTCTTGTATTAAAAATTAAAAGACACCTATATTATTCATTAGGAACCGCAGGGCAGATGGCTCTTAACTGTACACCATGAGAGTTTCGGACTACCTTATTTGGTAAGCATGTTTTACTCTCTGAAGCAGAATTCGTAGTGAGAGATGATGAGAATTAACCTACGGAAATATCCTAGTGGCGTCAAATGGGCACGGTCATAGACTCAATCATTAAATCTAATGGCTTTTAAATACACTTTGGCATCAAGCGGAATGAGCAAATTGCACCCTATTCCATCTAAACATGATGCAGTTATCCCATTCCTCTACTGAAATCGCTAACCTCGTCACATTTTCCGATTCCCTCTTTTGAGTACGTGCAGCAACAGTCGAAGAAATAGTTTGTCTTAGCCTTAAGTTTATGAAGATGAGAGTTTTTATGGACGGAGTTTTGATGTGGTATATATTTTTTGTCAAGATTATAGGCCGTAAAATAGCCTACAATAAGACTGTTGGGTTGAGGTGGTGGATTTAATATTATGCGCACCATCTAAGGGTCTATCACTTTAGGTTTTACGTGCTGGGAACACAATTAAAATGCATTGTTTTTTATCGCTGGTGGGAGGCCGATAGAGCTCTGTTGGGCTCGGTCAGCTCCTAGACATGTGTTGTATAGGTGTAAATAGGTGCGGAATGTTTAGTCATTAAAAATTAATGAATAAGTGTTGACTGTATAATTGTCAGCTCGAGACTGTGGTTCACTGCCTTATAGACGAAGCGCTGGCTAAATTGCATGCTGATGGAGTTAGCGATAGGGTAGAGCGCTCCAATGACTGCAACTAAGAAGCAAGAAGCAAAAATATTCACCGAATGCGAAAAAAAATTATGCCCTGCTTCAAAAATACTTCCAGCTCTGCAATCAATTTTGCGAATTCGGCTTCGCTATCAAAGGAATGAGGTTTATTGAGGACTCAGGTAGGATAATGGATTAAAAAGCGAAACCGCATACATTTAACATTCTGGCGCCATTAATTGGTGCGAATCTTTTTGGATTTTCATGCTGATGCAAGTTTCGATGCTACATTTTCTCCTAACTGCGCACTGTCCGCCAAGAGCGGTCAGCCGTGATGTCATACAATTCTTAAAGGCTTTGAACTAATACAAGATGACAAAACCTTCGACTCTGCTTCTTGATAAAATGGATGCAAGATAATCTATCAGTTGGGTTTGTAACGTCACATTCAAGCATTGGTCAATTCACTTTATACCTAAAGGACTCAATTTGTTTCAAGTATACTACCGCAAAAGTAATGCGAATGTAGTGACAAGAGCAAGGCGATCTTTTAGGACACATTAGCCCGGTTCCCGTCAGCCATCTTTGGGTAGTCGAGCAATATAGCTATATCTGGCAAACACTTTTACCGAATAGTCACATTTTTGGCCGGTGGGATCAACTTTGATGCATTGTTCTTCACAGTACTTCCTGTTCGCTGACACCAATGTCACTTCAAATCATGCAAGAAAATGTAGAACGGACAAAAAGTGGCACTTCGCTATGACGACCATAACAGCCTGCATATGCTTCAAGTTGTAAACCCAGATCATTTTTGATTTTGCTAACTCGTTTCGCTACATTTGAAAGGCACTTGCAAGGTTGATTAGGTCTCATCTTTCACAGTTCCACCAGGCTCACACTAATCGAGTTCCACATCTTCTGCTAGGACCAGTGATAGAGATGGAAGTACGTTAAGTCATATCAAATGTTAACCAAACTACACCAATGTAAGATACTTAGCTACTAATTTTTTCATTGAGCCTAAGCCGCATGCTTCTCCGTCAAGGCTCACTGTGCATTGAAAGTATAGCATTCAGCGCGAACACTTCATTTTTAACTTCTAAAAAGTAACACTTCCTCATTGCTAGTGTTCCTGCAGCTAATTATGGAAGTATTTGATGGTCAGAGAATCATTTCTTCCACTCACTCGAGTGTCAACAGCACATAACTCCAGATTCTGTTAATTTTTGAGAGTTTAGCGACATCGAGATTAAGCATTACTCAAAATGCAAAGGAATCTCACAACTGGCATGGATGGCTCGGCAGTACTTTATAATGGCCAACGTGAGCATGAGAATAGGGATAAGTAATAGAATGGATTTTTTAGCTCCTGATATTTGCTACAAAGTCACATTGTGTTTCAACCATTGTGTTTTCGCTGGGTGGGCTAGCTTCCCTAATAGGCCGGTTGCTGATCACAGCATGCAGGAGGATTTTGAAATGCAGCAACATTGCCGGTTTGGGCCAGGGAACAGCAAATTGGCCAAAGTGAATGAAAATTTAGCTGATCAAAATCTAACACTCTCCTGTCTCAAGGCCTCTAAGGTGTCACGCAAAAAGCAAACTTTACCTTATCTCAACTGCTACCATTTGAGCGTACACAAAATCTTTCTTTTAAAAATAATGATATTCGGAAATATTTGGTTGACCATGGGCATGATTGGGTTGCATAATTCAAAGTCCTGAGTAAGCCACTACACCGTAAGACCACGATTTCGGTGTGCCAGCCAAGATATTACTCCACTTCACTCCTGTAAGTTGTCAAATGGCTGTAGATAGCAGAGTGAGGAAAGGAGAGATATAGGAAGGGCAAAATTTCGCCAATAATGTGCTTGGCTTTATTCGATCACTGCATTGTAACCACGCCTCTACATCCTCCTATCAAGCTGCAGGAGAGACCCAAACTCCAGCACCTCACAACCATCTCAAACCAAGCACTCACTTCAAGCACATTTAGCTTCGTCCACATTATCCTCAAGCATTCCTTTTAATAATGCCTTTACTCTCCTGCTTTCTTATAGTCGCCACCACCGGCAGCATTATATCGAATAAATCCACACACTTCCACACAGGATGAAGGCAAATGCGGTGCATCGCATCGCCTCTGATGACGTGATGTGGCGCTCGACTGCATCAGAAATGCCGGCACACTAAACATGAGGCAAAGCAGCCTTGCACTGAGTGAGTGTATGAGTGCAGGTTTAGCGTACCATGCGGTAAGGATTATGGATGAGTGCTAGCATCCAAAGCCATGAACCGATAGAGCCAGAAGGGCGGTAAGAAACAAATTCAGAACAATATTGGCGCAGGGGTAGCGCGTCTGGCTTTCGCTCAGTATGTTGCGGGTTCAGACCATTCCCGTAGCTGTGGTGGTAGAGCCTTTGCGACCTCTTCTGTGCCACCCGATGCTTTGCCTGTGCTCAACATGTGTCCTCTTTTTCATTGCATTGTAACCACATCATCTTCAATTAATCCACTTTCTGCTGGCCACAATCAAGCCACATTGTCGTAAACATTTTTTATTCCTGCTTGCCGCAATAATTTTCTGTACTCAAATGCAAACTTCTCCTTTATCACCTTTTCCCCTCTGCCTTCTACTATCTTCTTCATTGGGTATCACAGAGTGCAGAGTGTGCAGACAGGATGCAAGTGCAATGCGCTCTGCAGGCCGCATGGCGGAGTAGAAAGACAAGGGAGAGAAGAGTAAAGCGCGCTGACACCGACGTGATTTGCACATGCATCTAGAGTTGGAAAATCTACCATGGCGTCAAGAGGTTGCCTTCGTAGTCTTCATGCCACCTCATTAGCACAACACTTGCAATCAAAAATGCCTGATACATTCACATATTTCGCCCTACAGCATTGTGATCATTGTGGTCTGTCGCCGTGTCGTCACTACACTAAGCACTTTGCCCTCTCGCACACATGTTCCTTTGCCCGCCCACCTCGACAGCCAACAGTATTCGTTGTAGAGAGCGAAAATGGCGGGCAGATAGGCATAAGTACCAATGATTCTTTCCTAAAGAAATACACAACGGAACGCAAAAATCATCGAATGCATCAACTAAAAGGCATTAAGGGACTGATTTTGGATGCTAACTTCCTTATAATCGTAAAATTTAAGTAGGCGTTTTTAACAAGGACGAAATTCACTCAATCACTAATTGGTAAGTAAAGTATCTGCTTTATACTTGCGGCCCACGTTGTTAAGTCAGTTTGTCGTATGTGAGTTTCACGCATTTTAAAGGCGCAATTGCAAGTTTTATTATCATGCTCCACCGATTTTATCCACAAACAGTGGCTGCCATTTGCATGACTTTGCAACTTTTGTACTAAGGCATGTGAAAGCCCCTTTCTTTAGCAGAAACCAGCATCGAGTGAACGTCAGCACTCGAGACTTGCAGATTCTATCCGCTGTTGTTCTTAAGCATTCAAGTTCACTTGTATTGGGGGATAAATATCAGGGTTTTGTCGTTAAGTACACAGCTGTTAAATGCTAAAACAACTCTCTTAACCCTCACTTCTACATTCTGTGTGTTTGATTTTGTACGGTAAGACCTATGGCAGTTGGTTCATGCAATTTCCCCCTTTTTAATGACTTATGATAGGTTAGGCATAAACGCAAATTTTTCATTTTTTCTTAAGCAATAGAATCTGGGACTTATCGACAAATCAACTGATGGTAGGGTAAGTTTATGCTAAGCCTGTTTAATCGTGTTGGCATAGGAAGCGCGGAAGTCCGAAGTCTGCGGCAATAAAGTCGGATGTGCGCAAAGAGGTCTAATGCGCTTCCACATCTTCCGAAGTAACCCCTCAACCCTGCTTGACTTTTGAAATTCCTTGGGATGTGATGAGAGAAACTAGCATTTCGGACAGAATGCCTTTTCCCGGAGAAAAGTTTTGCGGACTAAGGTGAGTCGAAACAAAATGAAGCAGAGCGGGAAGGAGGAAGCGGTGATTGCATTTAAGAGGTCAGTTTACAGAGTCTGTTTAACAGGATGTCAGCTGACTTGGAGAAGATTAACGGTGATCTAGACGAGAAGGACGATTTGCTTGCGTTATGTGGCTTAGTTCGGCTAGAAACAAGAAGATTTTGCAGAGAAGTATGAGAAGACTGGCGCATTGTCAACAGCCGCAGAGCGAAGGATTATTAGGACGCCTTTAAAAGAGGCGTCGGACGGAGGTGCCCAGAACGTGACAGATGAGCACAAAAAAGACGTTGCATCGCTTGCAAAGGAATAGCTCTTAACGTCTTATTGGCTTTAACGTTTTTCTAATTTATACCCAACGTTGCGACCGCAACTATAGTTGCGCTTCGCTGCCAAAATTTTTGTCTGTCTTGGAATTCTGTTTTGGCAAAATTTTTTAAGGAGCGTCACGAATGTGTGATGGTGGCGGTTTTTGCGTGCCTCTCCATGTGCATTCGTAAAATTCAAGTGACAGCCCAACTGCGATATTACAATGCCCTTGGGTGTCGGACAATAAGCACTTACAACTTATGTTTGAAATGCTGCAAGGGTGCTCAATGTGATTGGTAGTAGAAGCAAAATCCGTGCAAGAACTTTAGTTCATTGGCACAAAAGTTAGTTCCTCAATGTAGCATCAATGGAAGCAGTGTTTAGAGACATCGGTTTTGCCAAATAGCCATAAATTATGTGAGTCACCGTTTTTATGGTATTTGCCAAAGGATAAAGTAAAAACATGCCTAAAAGTGCATTGTATTTTTGTTGACCAGCACTAATGGCAAAATGTTAGCTACAAAGCATACATGGGAAGGGCTGCAGTGGAAAAAAAACGAGTACTCAAGTTCTGTAAGAATGCATTGCAAACAGGGTTTCTAATTCACAAGGTTACTGGCAAGCTACCTCTCTGCTCATAATCTCATTCATTCGAGCGATTGGACACCAAATCGCCGACTTAACTTCAAGGGAGATGCTGACTGTTGGAAAGAAATTTGGCGGATCGGTGCGTTTGCGTGGCCCAAGATTAATTTGGAAGCAAAAAATAGGACCAAGAAATATTCCAGTGCTCAGTCCAGGTTCCAGTGCAGACCTTGCTTCCCACTTCACCGATGGCTTGAATGATTTAAATTTAATTTGCAAATTTGCAATCCTGTCATGAATTCCTCTGCTTAGGAACCGTATTTCTTTACTACAATAATGAGGCTGCGCACACTCTCCACATTTTTGAGGTTTCATTTAAAGTCCCCTTTGTAACCTCTTGGTGGAAGTCTCTCTACCTAATTGTCGCCTCACACTTACTATTCTTTTGCGTTGCTCCTTCGATGTCTTTCGCCTTATCCTGCCACTTCCCACCTTCGATCGCATGGTTAAGGTGTATTTTTAAAGAAAAATTTTTCTAGTTACCATCTGACTTTGCTGCTTCCCACTCTCCTGCTTCATTTTCTTAAACTCTTTAATCATCTGCTTGGTCTGTTTATGCTAGTAGCGACAGTGCCCCAGTATGGATGGTAACCTGCTCCCTTGACATCTTGTCCACCGCTGATACAATGGGAACGTTATCACGTCAATAGCAAAGTTAACCTCCATCCGAGGGAGTCCGCTAAGTAGGGGTGGGATACCTGGCATGTTGTTGTCATTTATCACCCCACGCCTACCTTCATGCATGTCTCATTGATTGCCACAATTTGTAATGATCACTGTATTCTTCGTCGGAACTTTAATATTGCGCTTCATCAGTGTTTTTATCACACCACCTGGCGCCGTCTAATTCACCGATAATAGTTTCACTTTTAGAATCATCTTTAACAGTTTATCAACCATGCTGAACACCAGCCACGTCGCATCATACGCCACTGCCTCGCCCAGGCTAATGGACTTGGTAAACCTATTACCACTGAAGTAGTCCTGCAGTAAATGCTACATCTTCAAAATATGCGTCGATCCGCCTACCAGTTACATCTCGTAGGCGTCGACCTTGTCCACCCTCGCCTCTCTTAGCGCTTTGGTCACTATAGTCGAAATTCTATCAAAGAGATTGGAGCACAGTAGTTTAAAACGGGACCGTAAAATGGACTCATGGAAATCTCTGTCCTCAACATCGATGTTTGTGTGCTTAAGCAAACTCAGCGCTCTTTTTGCATACTCGCACGCCTTTCTGAGACGACCGAAGGCTTTATTGCTATAAGTCAAATCTGTTCTCCATGTTTTTGCTTAATTGCCCCCGCACAGTAATCCATCAGCCGAGAATCAAAGTCACCACACCCAGGTACGTGTCACGACCAACTGCTTTCACCTCAAATTTTTCATTCCCTGTATGGACACATCAGAAGTACCACCATCCAAATCAAAGACAAGCACACTGTGTTTCCTGCTAGTCCTCATGTCCAAACCGTAGGAAGGAGCAGCTGACATAGGTTCACTAATGATGCTAAACATGATAAAGCCGCTATTTGTCTGCAATAGTAATTGCCTGACGTTAATTGCTGTTAAAATACGCCAGAATAGTGATCATGACATTTGCCACTTCGCCAAAGGAGGCTTCTATGTTCTTCTCCATCTCCAGCAGCACCATGGATGAGGTGTGCTCCGCATTGAAATGTTTTGTCTTACCATAGTACTTTACTTCAATCTTTGACTTCCCATTTAAATCTATTACTTTAAAATGGCCAGTGCTTCATATCACTTTGCACTGCCTCATCATTATATGACGTCCGTCCAGAAGCTTTACACCATACACCATATTCGTGGGGTTCAGTTTAGCCTGGTTTCTTGTGACATCACCAATGATGTGTTCTTCATCTGCGAATGCAATGCATCTCGGTGTTTTGCGGTAACCCAGACCATTAGCAATAAATCTATTTTATTTATTAAATTGCTCACTTATTCATCTATAGTCTGAATAGCTGAGGTTTGACATTTCTTATTTACCCTTTTTGCTGTCTTCCTCCAACTTCAGTTGAAATTTTTACTTCTTCTTGCCTTCCGGTAAGTGATGGACTAATCTAATTGCATATATATTGACACAGTGGCAAACACCAACCTCCCACCTAAATAGTCAGTCATTTTAATCGCTTTGCCTGTTCACTTTGCCCGTTCATAGAAGAAGAGGCTGTCACGAATGCGCCCAAATGTGTCCGTGAAAACGACTAAGTAAGCGACGCAATGTAAAGCGCTTGTATTTGATAAACTACAAGGTCGCCTTTAGTCTCTTCTTGACTCATGGCTACGTAGGATCCAACATTTCTGCTCCTCTTTAAATTGACACCTTACTATCCGATGATCGCACCTTAACTAAGCGAGGCCTGTTTGTTGCAAATTAATGAATCACTGTTGGCTATATGTTTCAGAGCAAAGCTTTGTCCGCGAAAAAACCCGTGCAAAATAGTTGTAAAATTGTATCAAATCAGATAGCGTTAACCTGAAAGTGGACTGAAGTAGGAATTCTGAAACGAATATAAGGAGACATTTGAGCGGCACTCTTGTATTACTACAACTTCACAAAAGTTAATTCACTAAGGAAAAACTCAAGGTGAACGGCGAATAATAAACTGAAAAAAAAGAAGTTAACCAGAAAAATTAACTCCGAACCCTTTCTACTCTCGAGCAAGCCCTTGACCAGTGTATTTTGCATATTTAATCTCTTTAAGGGAAGAGGAAGTACTGACGACAAATTAACAAGTGACAGTCTTGTAGTTTGGGACTTCTCCACCACAAAAATTGCAAACAATGGAAGAGAACAACAAGGAGGCAGTAACACGGTCCTTCTCTCCTCAATATAGACTAAGCCCAGTCACATGTACCTAATCTTAAAATTACAATGGCATTTTTCACCTAATCCACGCCAAATGCAGTCACATGCACATTAGGAACCTAACTAGGGCGCCATTTCTTCCCTTATCTAACCTTAGTTGCGACCGCATAAGCATAATGGATTTTACAACAACAGAGTTTCTTTCTGTGTGTGTGGGAGACACATCCACGTGTAATTTATTTATTTTATCTGCAGGGACATTCCTTTTACTGCATTTCATTCAAACGGATTTTGATGTTCGTTCCACCCAGTTGACATGTATGCTTCCTAACTGCCGGTCCATCTGTGCATTTTACTTAATTTTGCATTCATCCACCACTTTTTCCAGCACTACTACTTAACTTACACACCTCTCCATACATGCACACGCCACACCAAAACCAAACGTCCCTGTTACCCCTTATAAACGACTCAAAGGATTACCTGTTGCTTCCTACTAATGAATGAAAGTGGTAGAAACAAACGGCGAGAAGACGGCTTTAATGGAGTCAAATGGGCTTTACGATTTCCAGACAATGCCCTCCGGACTCTGTAATATTGCAGCCGACTTCCAACGCCTGGTTCAGATAGCACTAGTTGGTGTATTTCTAAGATACGAAATGCTCTGCCTCGATACCAACCAAGAGCGCAGAGTCAATCTAGAACAAGGGCTAGATCGTCTGGGAGATGAAGGTTTGGCCTTGAAACCAAAGAAGTACCATTTTCTTCCCTAACTTGTCGACGTTCTATGGCAAACTGTCTCATTAAATAATATATTGATCAATGGAGTCCGTGCAAACCGCGCGAGCTTGGCAAGTTGCTACAGATTCTTTGTTAAGGGCTTCGCTATGATTGCTATTCCCAGCATAGAGCAACCACAAAGCAGACGACGAAGGGATCTACAGTAATAGGTCAAGCATGACTTAGTGTTTGGTGAGTTAATGCGAACGCTCTACCCCACACCGACCCATGCCTTGCCAAACTTTGAGGCCAGCGCATTGCCCTTTGTAATGGGCACAGATGTACGTGATGTAGCTGCGGGTGGTGCACGAGGCTCAGCGAAATTATTGAGTCAGAAATGCGCAACAGAATGTAAGCTACCTATACCCCTACCAATATTCGTAGCATTGATTAAAGTAGACGCATCCACCGACTTCTAAGAAGAAAGGCAGAATTGCGATGATTTGGTAAGTGTCCTAAAGCTTTAGCTTCTAGTGCTACTTGCTCTTCGTTAGGCTTTCAGTTCTTTTTAGGTGACAGTAGGATTAATTTTACGGACGGGAGAAGAATCGAGGAATATTTTGCTAGAAGAACAGATCGCAATAACAATTGCTGAATCAAAATTGGCTGTCCATGCCAAGTTCCCTTAAAGAGCGGTTCTCAGTTAGTAAGATGGTGAGCCAGTCAGAATAATTAACGCTGGCTTTGGCCAAGCAAGCTATTATTTGACAGTATTATTGACAGCGTCGTTTACGCTGCCCTCGGGGACATCTTTCTGAATGGCATTCATATTTCACTTCTACCGGCATACCTTGCCGAGCTTACCTTCAAGTAGGCAATTTCTCCTCGTATCATTAAGAAGCTGCAAGAAAAATGATTGATTATTAATTTCACCTCCTAATTTTGTGATTTTTTTAACCATTCACTTAGTTTTGTTGGTCCATTTGTTTCGCCTTTTGTCCATATCCTTCCTTCATATTATGGCAGCCATTTTGCAGTGGAACAGAGATGTCTCTCGATGGCCAAAAAGCGTTCAGCCGAAAGAGCAACATCCGGAAACGAAAGTCAAAGACGGGTTCTTTTGATAATGCGGAGCAATTCAAAGCACATAAGCATTAGTAGAACTTCTCATTCTCCCCCACCTCCTTCACATGCGTTATGATGTAGGAGTGTCGGTCAAGGTGAAGAAGTGCAAATGACACCTGCTCACACAGTGTTCGATTGCGCCTTTTAAGCATGAAGCGCCTATTGAGCCTCCTCGTTACAAAAAGCAAAATTAAGTCTGTAACACGAGTGGATTATACTCAGAATGCCTTGCGTCCAACCAAAAAACGCGGTCTTCCTAACAGGTCTAGGTCATAGGCTTGCGATAAATACGGCCCTAACCTTTGTACATATTGTTATCACTACTACCCATTGAATGGTTTCGTGAGGCCCTTCGATTCGCGTCATCTCGGCAAAAGCAATTTTAAGGAGGCCGGTTTTTAATAATCCTTCGTTTGGGGCCTTCTGACCCATTCAGTCATTTATTGCAGCGGTCACTAGGACTGCGGTGGTTCTATCGAAGGACAGTTGTGCCGGCAGTAAAGCAAGTCAGCATGTGACCTGTGGCTCCACCTTGAAGGAAACCATTAGAAAAGAGTTGGACCGTGACTGAGGTAGTGCATCATCCAAATCGTAAGAAAGGAGGATGTCTATGCACAGAGATGCAAATTGCATCGTGGTTGGCATAGCCTATTCATTAACGCAACACTGATTTTGCTCCTATTAACGGCCACTCAGCGTAGCAGCCAAGGCAAAGGCGGCAAACACCACGGGAAGGTGACTAAAATACCAAGTGTGTATTGCAATCGTAGAGGCGAAGGCATCATCTCTTGGGAGGAATACTGGTACTCAAATGCTAACAAATTTCCTGCATTTTGCTCGTACACGTTCTACTTCCCTATCTACAATCAAATTATGAAACATGAACCTGGCCGATTTCTGCGCTCTTGTCAAGCGCTTTTACATCTTAGCATGTTCGCCAAAAGACTGTACGCCTACATTTGTAAATATTACGAAGCAGTCAAACAAAAGTAGGGGAGTGGTTTGCATAAGAGTTAACGTCTTTTTTGAGCATTACGCTTTATGCTAAAGCAAGTTAAGGACGGGATCGTGTAATTAAAATCACAAATACTAGTCCTATGTTTTCCACGAAAAAAAGTACTATAAGAAATAGAACTAGCTCTACTACACTATCGACAACAAAATTGCATTGTAAATACTAGGGTAATGGCCCCGAGACAGTGTTGCCACAATCAAACGGGAATGCATGCCGCTGCCACCACGTGGCAATAGTAAATTGGCTTGCTTTTTCGCACAATCTATTGTGCATTCGCTTTGGCAACTGTCGTCCTCCGATCTGACACGTAGCTGTTTTGGATCATATCAAGAAGACCGCAGACACTTGTTTGTGTAGCAAATAGCGGATTTATTACATGCGACTGGGAAACAGAACAGCATCAACCCAACTCAACGATTCAAAAACTACCCTATTGATCAATTATGTCAAAAAAAACAATTCTTTGATCTCCTATTCGTTCTCTTATCTTCGTTCTCGCGTACCTCGCACAAATTTTGCGCCACTGTGGCAAATCAGCTGCTTATTAAGGCCAATGGTCTCACAATACACTGACATGCACTACTGCAGCCTACAAAAAATAAATGGTAGCACCTTCGGATTTATACTGGCATTTAGTGAGGCAGCAGCGCAGGGTCTAGTGAGTTCGTATTAATTGTTTTGCATCAAAAAGAAGACGGTTTCAATATGAATCATCATTTGACCTGGGCATGCCTAATCGTTAGTGGTCAATTGAACTGCTATACAGTACTGTACAGCAGAAAATTACTTTGGGTGAAATCAATGTTGGATAGGATTGAAATGTGTTTCTCTGCGTATCAAATCTCTCCCACTCTCTTCCACCATATGCCGAACTTGACATCAAGATGTCATGACATTGGAGCCTATTTTTAAACATTCGCAAACAAGAAATTGCAGAATCTAATCTCCTTATATCGGGTCGTTGAGTGCACTTCAGCAGAAATGTTAGAAAAAGCAGTTATACTATCGATGATTTCGTCAGTCAGGCCTCAAATTGGGAACAATGGTAGGGTTTTCGACCATCCAAGCAACGCTCAGTAATCAAATCCATTCAGAGATTTCATTTAAGTTAAAAACTTTGCCCAGTTGTGTGTGCATTAATGCAAATCAACTTGGTCACGTGCTCTAATGGTCACTGCAAGCATTTTTGATGCTGGAGAAATCTCAGCAATTCAGGTGTACGGAATCGAACTTTTTCTCCTTTTCCTAGGATTCCCTAATGCCTATGCCATCGATTTACTTGAAAATCGCTGAGGCAACGTCGCACCTTGTAACTAATAGCCTTTTCAGGAACTAGTCTTAAAAGGATCAGTGAGGCAGCTGCAAAGAAATGATGATAAGCAAAGTCAACAGTTGGTTAAATAGTCAGCTCAGACAGCACTTAACAGAAGTGCCGACTTTGCCAAAAATGAGACAAGAACGCGAGTAATGGGCGCTGAGTCAATCGAGAGCGGCATCATGTTAGTAGGGGTGGCATTTTCCTATAGTCCAACCACAGCTAAGGTCAAAAATTGAGCATACAATTATAGGGGTTGTTAATGGAATAGATTTAACATTGTACATTCGTTTCAATGTCAAAATCACACCATTAGGTAAAAGGAAGAGGGATCCTTATTAAAATGGGCATCGAGAGTGACTGCAGCACGCAATCAGATATCTTATTCGCACCGTCCTTGCTATTGCGCTGTCCTGGAAGAATAGGTGGGTGAGGCTGAGCACTTGAAAGCAAAGTAGTCAAAGAAAGGAAAGAGACTTATTTACAGTTGACTTTGTGGCTATCAAATCGATAGCTCTTCTTCATAGTTTCCAGTAAAAACACCGTCTGCTCTAATGTTGTTCACACACACCATGATGTGGGATGAACTAGGACTTTAAGGTTTTAATCAAGTAAGTGGGTGAATTTGGCACGCTCTAATGATGTGAGACAAGCTATATCTCTTTAATAAATCTTTGTTCTTTACATGAGCACCTTATTTACCCAAAAGCTTAAAACGTACATCTGAGGCACAGAAGTCTTCTGAGCAAACAACCGATGTGGTCACTGAAGTAGATTGCATGCTTGAATCTGCCTCTGAGTACCAGTACTCAGAGCTTGTGAGACAAATCTCGTATTTTTAAAAACCAGTGTGGACTGTAAGTCCGGAAGTAGGTAGCGGCAACTAGTCAAGAGCCTGAAACACACTTATTTTATAGTCCCCGTTCTTGATAAAGTGCAATGCTGGGCAGAAACAATGAATGTTGATCAAGCAGCAGGATCAAATACATCGTCAATAATAACAAATTTCGAGTTGTTTGAAGAATCAGCTCACAACTTACCATTTCACCGCCGTGTTATGGATAATATAGAAGTTTTTCCTCCATGCCGGAATAAGTGGAAGGGTTCGTTAAGGCATTTTGAAATACAGTCTCTAGAAATGGCCGACAAAGTAAAAGACTTTCTTGGCAACCGGCATCTCATCCCTTGCATGAAAAGCTAAGTTTATATTAACTCTTTAATTGGAGTACATGACGAAGAGATAAGCATTAGTTTTGCAATGAACTTTAATCACAGGACCTCATTGCTCAGAATTCTAGCCCTGCACGCGACTTCCGCTCCTCTAGGTCTTACTTACATGCAGTGCTGACAGATCTGGAAGGTCCCTTTGCTTATCCATTAAATTCATCGCATACTCTCTCGCAAGACTTCACCCAACTCAATGTTCTCTGCACTAAAATGCACAACTATGGGTGTGCAAGGTGATTCGCCACGTTCAAGAACTCCATCTTAAGGCTTGCATATATGGCGCGTGACCATCATGGTAAGCGCCTTTCAATTTTAGATGCATCACGCGTATCGACTTCTGTGTATGCGACTACGTACATGCGCACACAAACAAAGGTGTGTATTTGCGCACAAGTATTTGCGTTTATGAATAATCTAAATTATAATCTAATCTAATCTAAAGAATAGTGCAACAATCAGTCAAATCATGTAAATCAGATCACGTTTATAGCATCTAACATATGTTTTTGTGCCCCAGCAATCTTGGATCTACGTTGTCCACTTTGCTCAACGTCTCACACAACATTCGGGCGGTTATTGTATCATCAGAACTGTAAGAGACATTACAAAACCTATCAATTATTCTCGCCTTATGCCTTCTTGATTGTTAAAAGCAACAAAAGTACTTTTTTGAACCTTAATGCAGTCAGAAGTCACAATTCTTGCTGCCTATGCTTCGCTTCGTTTCTAAACTTTGAGTTGCTCTGCAAACATTTCTTCGAAACGCATTATTGTGCCTACTGATCAGTCATTTAAATGCAGCGTTTACTCTGCATCACATTCACAGCTTTGATCTTCCACGCAAATTCTTCCTCAAGTTGTGCTGAATTTTACATTACTTTAATTCAAATGATGGAGGATTCAGGAAGTGGTACTTGCTGTTTAGAATGCTTCGCAGAACGTCCGACCTGGGAGACAATAATTTCTCACATGGCATCAGAGCATTTCTGTGGGCGCTTCTTCGTCTATCAGGCGTATTCTACTGCAAAAGCTTATTGTAACGCCTTGATTCCCTTCTCTTTGCAAACATTTGTACTTGTCGACGCAGTCGTTGGCAATATTTTAGAGGTCAGCGTCAAGTTGTCTGTCATTCCCTAAATGTGTGCTACAGCCTAGTCATTGGAAGGCAGTGATGCTATTTGCTTAAGTTAAAATTAATGTTGCATGAGAAACGGCAGCATATTTATGCCTTTTGCATGGAAACACTGCAAAAATGGATATGAATCTGCCGCTTGGATTTACCAGCGACTGCAAGCTTCTATGACCAAACTCGGGCAAAATTTGACACTGGTCAAAAACACTGAAAGTAATATGGCAAAAGATGGCGTAAGGGGAAACTCTATGCACCGATGCAGCTCCATGAGACTTCGTCACACTGTTGGATTCGCAGATTGTAAAAAACGGGATCGGAGCAAACCACGGTGTTTTGTTAAATAGAGAGAAGCGAAGTGCATCACACAATGGATATGGCTTCAGAAAAGTAGGGAACTAACTCAGCATCGTTCTAGTTTTCTTTCTTTTAGTTTCCTTTATTTTGAGGCGCATGGATTTTAGTTAGAACGATTAAACATCAGAACTGGCTTCTTTATGTCAGGTAGTCTAAAATGTGCTCTTTAAATGCATTTATTGAGGTCGGTTTCGACGCCAGGATGACAAAAGTGCATGGATTTGATTTGAAAAGTCCACATTCTTCCAGAATTGGGTGTACATTCTTCAGAGGATGCTGATCGCCAGATTCTTGCTAACTTTATCTTGTGCAGTGCAGACACTTAGCTCTAGTTATTAGTGTCGAAAATTTGCTAAAAACACAACAGCATAGATAGTTCGAAGACTACAGTAGCATTGGAGAAACATTGACTGAGTGCTGCGCTTTTGCTTTTTGGTGACAAAGGCAAGAATCGTGCCAAGCTTACGCACTATTGAGAGGAGCCTGGATTGTGGACTGAAGTGCTGCAGTGATGATGACATGCCATAAAATGGACTTGGCGCTTTCTCGATTTTGCAAAGCGTCTCGGCAAAGGTTCCTACACAGTTGCCTTTTTAGTTGGCTAATGATTGATAACCGACTTGGTCTTATTAGTCGTTTGGCATTTCTGTGTGTATCTGGAGGTTCAGTAAGCAGGCATTTCTGGTCCTCCTGTGGTCCAATTTTGCCTCTGCGTCTCAGATGTCATCGCTTTGTTGCTCATTAAATAACTGTTAAGGCTTTGCATTTGAGGCCATTTGGGTGTGAGGTGAAAGATGCTCTTTGCCATTGCGTTTCAAGGAAGAAGACCCGCCTGCCCTCTAGTGCTAAGTGGGTTATTTTAACATGCAGTGAACGGCACTCTTCCAAACGCGCCTCAAATTGGTGGATGGGACAGGCATTCTTCACGAGTGATTAAACCTCTTAATAGCAAACAAGATAAAATGCAAATGCAATGGAGTTATGAAGCTTAATCTTGTCTTTTCTTTGCCCCTTTTGTCTTGCTATTGCGTCATTTTGCATGGTTTGGTACCAAAAGAGTAACGCCGTCTAATCTGGCTTCCGGTTCACGCAGCGGCTTTTGGTGCGGACAAAAATTGTCATTTCTGAAATAAGAAGTCTGGAAAACATTCTTAATGTTTAGAGCTGCCTGTCTCGATGCTTCTTTGAAGTTCTCTTTGGAGCCAACAGTGTTATAGAATGTGCTGCATATACCATTTTTGAGAGATCCGTTCTAAATCAATGTCTGGTTATTGGTTCGACTATCCCAGCTCAACTTCTTTAACACCAACGGACTCTTTCCAGCAGCTAACTAGGGTTTCAACTTACTTGTTATGTTCTATTAGAGCAAATGTATCCAAGAAAATATTCTTTAGTTGATAGGAAACCGAGAACTATACCACCAAGTCCAGCTAAGCATTTGTCTATTAATTCATGCATTCCCATTTTCTCGCCTATTCGTCGGCCTCTTTACTTATATATAACACAGAGAGAGTTGCTGGGAGGTCCCAAGCATATGTGAGATTTGTGAAAGATTAAAGAAGGTCTGACTGGTATTGAAGCAGGTGTATTTTCAACATTACATCAACCAACCTCAAGAACAACCACGTTGGAGACGCGGAGGGATGTCCACTGCTGGGGGATCATGAGGCGACAGTGACGAAATGCGTGGCGGAATATGAGAAACTCGTGTCTTCTAGCGCAGCACTGTAGGCTACGCGCTTTGAGGTTTCGGTGCAGCTAGAGACACCCCATCGCAAGCACGCTGTTTCAGCCGAAGCAACTAAGAAATGAAGTGAAGTCTTAAATGGACGCATGTTGGGCCCAAGGAGTTGGAGGCAAAGATGACTGAGTTGCAGGAACAGACCGCCGCCCTTTATTAGGCTACTTTCCTATCCATCCATTCCGCATGCTTGCAATCAATTGCACTTCATTCCATTTGCTTTTTACCTTTTATTTATTGACTCTGGCATTGATTACGGTGTCAAACGTCAACCCAACTGTTTGGCTTTATCTGCTCTGTAAGTCGTTTATCTGCCCAACCGATTTGTGCAGTGAGTTTCGTCTTGAATTTTTAACAATGCCCTTGAATGCTCTACCCGTATTGAGGTCACCTCAGTTAAGAGTAATCGTGTGATTGACTCATTTGCGATGAATATTTGAGGCGATTATGAGCATGGTGTCTTCATTAGTCAAGCAAGTGGTTGAAGTTTTGAGCAGTTTATGCATTTGAAACTGGAAGGGGTGATATATTCTAGAAGTACGTAATTGTTGACTCATTCAGTCATCTCGGATCGAGTTGACTAGTTTTTGGAACTGCCAATGCTTTGGTCCCTCTTGCAGATCTTGCTAGATGAAAACACGGAACGCATGTCTAGCCTGTATTTAGGCGATTCGAGTTTTTTTCTAAAAAAATCATGAGAGCAGATAGGTCATTATCAGGCTTAAATTGATTTCCATTACCTTCTTCACAAATCTCAGGAATCGATTTTTGCTGCACTGTAGAGGGTTCCTCCTCTCTCTCCTGGTCAACCTTGTTAGTAGAAGTCTGAGGATGTTTTGACATCTTTATTATAGAGGGTGAAAATTATACAGCTAGGCAAGATGTGAGATTCAGGCCGAAGAGGAGTCACGCTCCAGCGAGGTTCAAATTGGCTTCCCGCCTCTGGCCTACAAAGCACATTTAAAGAATATAAGTATTCGAGCACATACTGTGGCTTCTGACAACACTGGTTCCCTCTATAAGTAATTTCATCCTCCCAAATGAGCAGAAATGCCCACGCGCCTATTCGTATTATTGGCAGAGGGTCAGTGTTAGATTTGCGAATAGCGCATTGACTAAGCCTGATCGTAGTAGTCAAGCCGGGTGTCACGTCTACTATGGAGCTTTAAAAGTAAACAGATGGTTCTATTTTAAGCGAAAAGTACCCCCTCTTCCTCCTTCCTCCTCCTCCATTGTAGATCACATAGTTGTTCAGATTGCCTTGGCCGGCAGGGTTGGTCAACGGGCAATACCAGTAGCTCCGTTCCCTTTGTATATTGGATAGGTATTCTACTCTAGTATTATGCCTTCTCTTGCCTTCAAATGGGTCTAAGGATGCTAAAAGTAACATTAAACCTAAAAAACTACACGTACATGAAACTTAAAGAAGACAAAAACAATGTCGCGACTCACCTTTGACCTCAAACGTCTTTTGATGTTGGTCAAAAACCAAATTGAATTCTTTATAAAAATAATACACAGAATCCAACGAATCAACCCCTTGGAGAACTTGGCTAAACTGACTCTGAAAAGTAAACAAAGTATTGTGTTACTTATATGTAAATAGCAAACTCATCAGCATAGATTGTTGCCACACATTTTACGCTTCATCCTTTAGGAAATGATTTTTGGTTGCTTTGCATGCATAGACATGCGTGTCAGCATTGTTTAGTTTTGGCAGTGCATTCCCCATATAAATGGTATAGAAAGTGAGCTGGTTTTAAAGGCTAACTTCGCTTTATAAGGACAAAATTTAAACGTATATATTTGTTATGCCTAACTGTATTTGCACGGTCGCTTTGAATTCTCATTATCTTGTGGAGTGTTTGCTATTTGCGGATGTGCTCGGATTTAAGTTGGATTAGGATTTGTTTGCACAAAACTAGAAAAATTTATCAATTGGTGGACTTTACATGGTGTGCATGATTGTATCGGCCCTTTAATTGGGGAGGATGTGTGTTTCTGGTGCAGCATTATCTGCTAGGTGTAGAGCCATTACCTAGCAACACTGGGGGTGAAAATCGCGCAGAATGAGAAAAAGGAGGAGGAGGAGGTGGGTAATGTTGGGTGGGGAGTAAATAAGAAGGAAGGAATAAAGTGTGCCAGCAACCGCCCGCCCGCGGGCTTTCTTCCACCATGCTCCAAAACGCATGTATTAACCCACACCGACGTAGCACAACCTCTATGGTGCGACGCAAACCAGAAGCCGCCACGTGGCGCGGTCGCCAGCGTCTACAAGCCTTCATTGCTCACCCTTTCTTCCCTTCTACTAGCCAAAACAGCTTTCCACTGCATCATCACAGCAAATGCATGCTGGCCTTCTCGTCTGCAATTCAAGCCTGCCAATCCTAGGGTCACAATTACGTTGGCACATTTATCCGCACTGAACGCTTTCGGTGCAATTTCTCGTCGCATGTCCACACGCATGCCTTGATCGCCATGCAAATGTGCACGATTCGCATTGCAGTTGGTGGGCCTACTAAGAGGCTAAAGTATGGAAGCCTATGGTATGCACCACCCATTTGTTTGGATGAGAAGTGCGCCATGGCGATGGCTTCATTGGTTGTTAAGGCGATGCGTGATGAGAAGTGGCATGGACGTGAAGGCGCACAAATGTGGTAGGGAAGGAGGCGGAAGAATGAGCAGGAGAAGGAGGAGGTGGAGGAGGAGGATAAGGACGTTAAGGTTACCAGTTTCGTTCACTTACGCGCATCTAAAATGTTTTTGACTGCACCGCCCGAGTGGTAATTTGTAGACTCAGAGAGAATGACCACTTCTCAAGGGCCAATGAGCCGAGAGAGAACGAGAGTACGGATCTATATAAAGCAAGGAGACGAGAATAAAAGCAAAACGGACAAAAAATTGTAGGTGGAAGCGTCATTCTTATCAGGTAACTATTCGTTCGAGACACACACTGGTTGGATTTAAGGTCGAACGTGTTATCAGCGACAAATAGGGCCTAGCACTTTATTGAGTTTTCCTTTCGCAAAGCACATACTTTATTTATTTGCAATTCTGGGGTTGTTAAAACTAGAATGCACTCCCACTTACCTCAGCCCACCTAATTTGCTGATGCCTCTGCGGTTGTTGAGATAATGAATTGTATGTAATGCTCTATTTTTGCTCTATAGAGCTATAATTGACTAAAATTAGAACTTTAGTGCACCGATCAGGCAACTATCCTCTCGTGATCAGTCCCAGCGAAATCGACAGGTATAAATGGGGTGTGAGAACTGCGGTTTCATATTGTCTACTCTCCATAGATCGAGGTCACAGTCAGTTGTCCTTTGCTAGTTTGCAGAATAGTAAAATCAGTGATGAACAAATTTTTTTGGGTTTATGAACGTGGATTATGCTGGTACAAGTTATTAGCCCCAACTGGTGTCATTATTGCAAGAACCACAACCACTGGGCATTGCGAGGGAGATTTCTCATCAAACAGGTGCTGCCTGTGAACGTATTAAGCAGTCATTCTGCAGCTTCAACATTGAGCATTGCATTTCAATTGATCAGAGCTGAAATCCAATCTGTCAATGTATTTGTTTTATTTGCCCCTTTATTTCGGCCTGTGACTCACTCAATAGCAGGACTCATACCCATCATTTTATGTGCTGATTCATTTATTCATTTAATTGTTGCTCCCCACTTGCCAACCAAAACATTTTTTAGCATCCTAGATATTTGTTCTGCAAAAAGACATCGCTTCAAACTACGTCACAGTAACTGGTAGCTTTTGCATTTTGAGATGCTATTCTGGCCCTTTTATCCTGTATTTGTAGCAGAGTGTAGCTCGGATGACTGATCAGTCTGAAACTTTGACTACTTTGGAAAACCAAGGTCTTCACTAAAGGACAACTTGGCACAGTCGCAACAATGCTCCCCAATTCCATTAAAGCGATGTACTGATTTTCGACTTCAATTTGCTCTTTTCTACGATTTTGAAATAGAAAAAGCAGATCCTCACGCGGTTTATTGGCTAGCTGTTCTGGCCACATCCAACTGTCCTCTGATTCACCTCCATGCTTGGCCTTGTTGCCATCATGTTATCCTTCCCTGTATCATATTTTTCTTGAATAAATTATGTGATGCCCAAAAGATTGGAGTTTTTATGTATAGAGAACATATAAATTATCACCAGGCATGCATTTCGAGAGCGAGGCTCTATTTTTTGGAAACCTTAAGGTAAAGTGTACATCGTAGCGACTATACAAAGAGATGATCATCTCGATCCCATAACTTCACAGTTTTGCCGAATACCACTTCAGTGACAATTGATTAAGTCTTAATTTTTGATGTTTGTTGAGATTTAGGCGAACGCTCAAACAAGTGATGATGTTCCACTTTCGTCAATGTGATTTCGAAGCGAACACCTTTGTAAGGTCGTTTCCACTGACATTCGAGTCTTTTTAATGTCTTGAAGGTGCTCTGTAATTTTTTTTGGCGAATCCACCACGCTTTTCCTTAGTTTGATGATTAAGTTTCTAGCCTGACTGTAGTAGAACGTTGGAAATCGAGTCTTTTTGGTCCCCAATGGATCTACTTCCATCGATATTCGCGTGGCTGATTTTAACAATTTACTATTCTAAGTGTATCAAGCCGTGCCTTCAACTGCAATGCAGAAGCTCGTGCGATCAATCCGCGTCAGAATGCCTGATGTCTGAGGCTCAGTTGATCACGAATTAACAATGTAACTATGCACTTTCTCGTTGAGAACCACGTTAATTTATGCTTTAATTCTTGCCCCTATTGTGAGTTTTATGTCAACTATCTGCAATAGCAATATTAATAAGAGTTGGTTTTTGACTCCATCTAAGGTCCATGGCAATTTCTCGTTCTTTGAGGATATTATTGGCTCCCATTGCATCAAAGGTTGTCAAATTTTGCATAGTCTGAGGAAAAATGAGAAAGATTTAAGGTGACGTTTCACAAGTTTGCACCGTTTTTAGTGTTTAAACAAGACCCCATATTTTGCACTTGAATCCTCAATTGCATGGGCTGAATTATTTCATTTGAGACTTCCTATTCAATGGCGGGCTCCTTCGCTCAAATTATCACAATAGCAGCTTAAATAGATTTGTTCCTTGCTGTCAACGGATTGCACTACATCGTGGTTCACATACCGGCAGTTCACGCATTGGCATACTCTTCCAGCTTACGGGAGCATAACAGTAGTTTATTGACAGCTGCTATTCTCCATAGGAGAATTACTTCTCTCGCATATTATTGAGATCGATTCGCTGTTCGGATGGCAGGAATAAATGTTTAACTTTTCGACTGGATTGTAGTTTGGAGACATTGAGGCCAGGTTGGATAACTCGCATACTTTGGTCGCAGCTGCACTGATGTATAGGCTTGATACTACGTGGTTAAATGCAAAAAGATTGCAGAACCGTCCATTTGTGAGTGATATGAGTTAGTTTAAACATTTTCAAGGTGGAAATTCTATAGTATTTGCGCCTAATGATTGGCACCACGTGGAGTGGTGGCGAACCCGTGGGTCTGGCCATTGTATTTCGAAATCGGTTGCCATGTTTATTTGGGGCACGCACCAATGTATCATTGCCCTCCGAATTCGGTTTGCTCTTTTCTATGCCTTCATGGAAGAAGGGTTCAGGCTCTCACGCAAATCAATGAATCGTTGGTCTAATTACGCCTCACTGACCTCCGGCTTATCTCTGGCATTCGCAATGTCCTCATGTTTGACTGTGTTGCCCTAATGACATGCGGGTTCGCGGGGTGTCATGCTCCGTGTGCTACATTATTTGTCCTTTGAAATGTGTAATGGACAAAGTATGCGGTGTCCTTATTCGCGCAGATGGCCTGGATTATCAGCAGATACGCATGTTTGGTGCTGCGACCGAAATTTAAAATAAATGCCACAATTCGAAGAGCCAATGTCAGTTGGGATGAATAAATCAGTAACAATGAATCCCAAAGCTTTGTTGTCACACAACTTTATTAATATTTCACCTAGCAGGTGAGATTACACAAATATATTTGGTTCTTTCAGGAGGTAGTGGGGACGCTGCGGTGTTACAAGGCAATAAGACTGATCAATTACAAGTCGACGAAGTCGAGCTCAAATTAGTGTGCTTGAGTCTTATTCGTAATTGACAGTTGTAATACGCAAATAAATCTGTATCGTTAAACTTGTTTAAACTAGAATCGTTTTGCATTAAAGAGCTGGAAATGCCAGTGTGGATGGAAAAGGATGTGTAGGAATCCCATAAAGGCGAAGGAATGGCAGTCGTCCAAAAGCAATGCAGCGATCAGCAAACGGGGTGGTCGATTTCGAGGAGGACTGAACAGGTGAACGATTAGGAATAAAAGGGGAAAGGTATGGACTGCTTAAGAGGTGGTGAATAATGGATGGGCTTAAAGGTGAGTAAGCACAGGATTCTAGTGTTCCAAACCTATCTAGACACCAAGAGCTCACTATCGGTAAAGGCAATGACCGTCGCTTTATCCCATTTCCTTCCGCACAAAGCAGGCCTTCTGGGATGCACAAGGTCTGCGTGATATAGCAGTAGTCAAGTTCCTGATAGACGAGTGACTAATCTTGCGATAAAATTAGAAGCCATAATTAACAGACTTTGCATTGCATTTATCTGATGGAAGGTAGCCTTTAAATGGTAGGTTAAAGAGTGAATTAAAAACGCTGTCACCCTCTTAAACGTCGAAAGAGAACCTTTAAAGAGCGTTGCTTTTACCTCACCGTTGATGCATGCGTCATTGAATGAGCATTAATTGAATCCTGTAGTATAGAGGGTCTCGGAACACATTCCAAATAGGGAACCAATATGTTTGCGCAAATATTTTGAGGTTCTTAAAGAAGTAAGGGGACAAAATATGCAAAGAAGTGTCATGTCTGCATGATCATTGGTGGAACTGAGCAGTGGATCACGTGATGAGAGAGTTAGGCATTATTTCTCAGAAGCGGTTACTTCGGACCATGTCGCCACCTGAATTTTATGTTGAAGCTAAGATGATATTCGAAGAGATAGCTAAAGTGAGTATAAGTTCTTCCAGTACTAACGTAGAAGTAGATCCCTTAGAGACAAAAAGACTCGCATTCCACCGTTCTACTACGGTCATGCCGAAAACCGGATAACTAAGCTAAGAAAAGGCCTGATGGATGCGTCAAAAACAAGGCAATCAATGGATGACCCATTATTAACAACGGTCTAAAATTGATCCTAATGTTGAGCTTAATGAAAGTATTATAACAAAAATTGAAAGGTTGAGATTCTTCATCAGATGGGGAACATAACCGACCAAAGTTAGTTGTTTGCACTAAGAGTATGAGACTTTTACTAGTTCAGGCACTCTTTCTAATTGGCGCATCGACAGAGCCTTCAACGAATGAGTCACTGAAAAAGAGACGGCTTCTATCAGCGTAAACTGAGTAAATCAATGCTAAGTATAGCATAATGTAACAAGATAACTGCTGGATCACAACTTTAAATAGCAAGTGCATGCGCCATGGGACCGGCATTAGTTCTTCATACTTTATCCGGTTGGTGCCACCACAGCCTCGCCTAATATTTGTGCGCAGCAGTATTACATGCCCTTGTGGTAAAAGCCAAAATTCGATCTAACTTAATGGCAAATAGAAATGACACTGTCAGCTGTTGCATTATAGAAGCATTTGCATGCAAGGGGGAGTCTGCGTGGTTAAATACAAGCGATCAGCGATCTCGCTTATTCGATTCTTTTAATCGCAGGCGTGAAGAAACAAACAACGTGATTCGCCTTTGCTAAAGACATGGAGCAGTCACCGTACGAAATCTATTAATGTACCCACCAGCAAAAATGCATCATCGGATACATAATTTTAATAAGTAAAGACGTGGATTTCCATCTGTTTTTTTGGACAATCGCATCAAATATACAGGCGCGTTCCAGCAGGCGCAGGTAAATATTGTTCACAAAATTTTACAAAATATGTATTCATTCTCCTTGCGTTAACGTCAAAGTGGTTTTACTCTGGATGGTTTTCACCTATCACAAATATGCATACAAATGCTTTATGACCCATTGGTTCAAGCAAACATGTCAAAGCAAAATCCTGTCTTTTGCAATGACCTTCGACGGCATCAGCAATTCGTGTGTACCCAATAACCGAAACAATGCAGGCCGCGGTCTCTACACTTCTTCTCCTTATTTGACCCTTTAAAACATGGCGCCGCATTGTGCACTACGTTATCAAGAGCTGACTGAGCTGCAGCTTTACGTTCCTCTCGATTCAGAAGCAAATGCTGACTAAGTCCATCAATAAGACGTACCGATGTGGAAGTGAAAACTTAGATGAATAGATGGAGAGGCAGAGAAGCAGACGATCATATGGGAAGAGTGTTAACTTTAGTGATCGTTTTAGAGATGTAGTAAGAGCTGTAGGATAAAAGACGATCTTGCACAAGTGGATCATCCTACTTATGAGAAGGCACTCATGATTGTTCGCGGATTTGCTGGCACTAAAATTTTGTCCCAAACCTCTATCATGCCACACAGCCTACATTGGTGGACGAATTACTAGTAGTTGTTGGACAAATCGACCAGGATTAGATGCAAATTCTCTTACGAAATTCTTTTTCAATTAAGCAGCCCACGGATTTGATACCTTAGAGTAGCACCTTTGCAGAGAACCTTCGCAATTACTTACTAATCCACGGAGTTCTTTTAATGGTGGTGTTTTGAATGTTGCGATTCCATGTCTCGATAACGATGTAGGCAAAGAGCATCTGCTAGCATGTGCTATCGAACATCTTAGACACTTTCGCCCTCTACAACTTTCCAGTGGATATAAGTGCATTAGAAGTAATGAGCCAATTCAATTCATCTCAGTTTTGTTAGATTGAGCATGGTTTGTAAATAAGTACACAAAGCGCCCAGCAACACGTAAAATAATTGCAGTTAAGCAACTCACTTATTGTGTGCAATAATTTAAACTAATAGAGCAGTTGTTCTAGGCGAATAGTAAGTTCACCGCTATTAAGCGGAGGATTAGCACAATCAAAATGGTGCCGTCTTATGTATAAAGCTGTGGCTTCGCATTGAGATAAATTACGGGGTTAAAGCAATGTAAAGCAATAGCACGAACATAACATTCCACGCAAATATACGTTGTTGCTATGTGTGTGAGTGATCGGAGGGGCTTTGATGCTACCTTGAAGATGAGTGAAGGCATACATACAGTAGTGGCTTAGGATTACCGACGCAGCCAAAATACAGCTCAACCACGAACGAGTGATGAAGAAGGCCGATACTAGTCCCCTTCTCAATTCTGAAAGCCAAAGACGGGCTCACTCCTCCCTCCATATTCCTCCTTGACCCTCCTCCTGATCAACTTAGAGGTCAGTCATCTCGTAATATCGGCTTTATAGGAGAAAAGCTAGCGAACTTACCACACAAAAAGCAAATTTCCGTGCGCATGAATACATGCCTGACCTCAACCTCAGAGAACATTTTTAACGATTGGACCGCAATCAAGCGTCTCGTAACACCTAGAAACCACGTTGGGAAGTTGAGAGTGTGTGCCGGTTATCACTTGTCACCATCGCTAGTCGTAAGAATACTAACCTAGTAGCATCAAGCCTCTGCAATGTGCGCAACCTTATTTGGTGGTGGAATTGTGTTATTCAGACGCGTCTAAGCACTTTTAAAATTGTCTATCTAATTGAAATCACCAGTGGCAGCCGATGAGAGGATGGGATGGGTTTTCGTGGAATTAGGCATTTTCGTCGCATTTAAAAACACAAATTTGGCTATGAGATTTTTAAACCTATTTTATCAGTGACTCCAAGAGTACTTGTGAATAATTCAATGTCATGAGGTAAGAAAATGTAATCTTTTAAGGGATGGCCACTTTCTGCGAACTTCGGAAATCGCAAAATTAGTCGTGACACAGATTTTCAGACCAACGCCTAAAATTCCGCTTTGGAGATCCTCGTGAGTTCTTTCTACTCGATGCCATGCACTCCAAGCAGAGGCGATGAGTTTTTAAACCTACCATGTGTACCAAAATCTGAACACATCGTGTCGAACGGAATGTTTACCTTGACCGACAACTCGCTGCAACACCTCGTACCGCTTACAACATTCCCTCTAGTTCTTGTGGAAGGAGGAGTGTAAGGAAAGGACTATTTTCCAAGACCCTACCTCTACTTTCTATTCATTTATCCTTGTCTCAGCTTTGGCCCGCGCTTCGCATAATTGCATGTTGCTTGAGCAGACAGAACCTGTAGCACTTGAGATTGGCAATGGAAGAGGAGGTAGTGAGTTGTGCATACCTTTCTAAATAGCAAATTCTCCAGCAATTCGAGAAAATCGCCTGCAACTCTCCCTGCCTTACGAAGTCTTCTGTGTTTATTTTACCTAGTTGTCGTTCTACGCATGTGGCATATTGTTACTGCCCAGTAGAAGAGCAAGATCTAGATCGCATTGCAAATGCGACAGGCGTGCTGCCAAATCATGCGGCTAGCATTTACACCACCCGCTCGGCCATTCAAATAATTTGGCGAATGGCATTGGACACGACGCTTTCTGATTGGCTTGTGCTGATACTCGCAGGAGTCATGGTCCTCAGCGCACCATTAAAGAGACTAGGAGAATAGGTTTGGAACCACCACCACGCTTTGTGGAGCATCGGATTTCACTGATACTATTTGCGCATTTGAAACACTTCAGGGAAAAGCAAATAAAATAGCGCGGAAGCCGACCGGTAGCTAGGCCTTCCTTTGTAATGGAGTTTGACACTCAGGAAAACCCCACTATTCTGTTGCAGTAATATCTAACCTCAACCATCCCACATCAGGTGGTTATGCAAGCATAACCTTCGTAATAGGAGGAAAGCTCCTCGGCATAGGAATAAATATCAAGCTGCAGGCTCCTCTCTTAGAATCGTCTTAAGCACGTTCCCACACAGTGACGAGTTTCAGTGAGACAGATGTGCGGTGAACGAAGTCAAGTAGAACGCTCCCTTTCGTGAGCTTCCAATGAGATCGTTTGCCCTCTCAAAACATCGGTCTCTTTTAAATACGTAAGCTGCTACCCAGAATCACTTGCGACTATGCTATCTATAATCATATCCTGCTCTACTAACGATAAAATCACGGTAAACACCTCAATAACTATGTAGCATTGCCTTATGTACTGCCAAAGTAGGCTTCTTGAGGAATTTGTGTTTAATAAAGTCACTGAAAAGAATTAAATTCATCAAGAGATTTATGTCTGCTACTTAGACTTTTGCAAAATTATTCAGATCTGGATATGGTAGATTTATCACGTGAGGAAGGAAAGTGGGTGCAATGAGCAGAACAAACGCTTGTGATTGCTTCAATTTAATTATGAAGTACCTATAAGAACCAATCAGGGAAGTCGAGCACTTCATGGGGCATTGCAGCTAATTGAAACAGAGGCGTTTGCATGCGCCTCCAAATGACATCTTGACATGCCCATTGAAATAATTCCCTGCAATTAGCGACCCGGGTAACATCCTCCCGAATGCGCCACATCCGCCAATTCATTGGTGCAGACATCAGAGGTGAGTTATCCATGAAGCCAAGTTTATCAGCACAGTCTAAGAAGAACTTCATCCCGCTAATCTTTTTGCATTCTACGTCTTCAATCATGATAATTCCAAATGTTTGATCAGGAGACAAGTTTGACATTATGTCGTGTAATTCAGCCCTAACATTCAGACACTGCTGCAGGAGCAACGAAAGTTCAATAACATAGAAAGCGCAGTCATAATCAGCTAGCCTTAATCTTCCTTCTTCTTGACGCCGTTCAAATTCGCTGCCTTCAAGAAGGCGCAAAATGAGTCTGTAGTTTTCGGGTAACATAAAATATGACTGTTTAAGACGCAATACACTAACATCTACCGTAGTAGTGCGAGTAGAATTAACGATTCTCATTGATAATTCCACAAGCTTCGAATGAATCAAGTCTGAAGGAGCCAGCCTTTTAATGTTCATTGCGGACTCTATTAAGACACAGTCTACCCTTTTAAAGGCATTCGTGGGGACAGAAAGGGATGAAAACCGAAAATGGAATTTCATCTGTTCAAAATGTTGTTCAATGCATTCGTTAATCCTCAAAAGGGACAGTGGCTGCGAGTGCGACAGCAGGGCTATGCAGACATGTCTGTCAATCCAATTCCACTTGCTCATGTATGAATGTTCATTTTTTGAAAAGATAACAGATTTCCACCCCGGAAGTGCAACGCAAATGCTTGCTATGTCAAAAGAGCTAAGATACTCGCATATTGTTCTGCGTACTTCTTCAGGGAGGTTAGCGATCTTGAAATCATGCCACTTTGCCTTGAGAAAGAGTAATTTTTAAATGGATAATGAACAAAATATAGGAAATTGTGCACTACTGAACAATTTAACAATTTAACGGTAACAAAGGGCTCTAGATTGAAGTGAATAAGAAGCGCTTGTCAAGATCTGAACAATCCAGCTTACCTCTGCTTCCATATTCGTAGTTCTGACTAGCACTGCTGAACACTATCAGCACAAGTTTATCAGATTAAATTAAACGAACACAACTCCAGTCATGGCGCCACTTAAACGAGAGGTATTTGGTTGAATGATGTCTCACATCAAAAGAGTCGTTAGCTTCAGCAAGTCAGAGGAGTGGTCGATACATGCACTTTGCTAAATTTTTACTTATTATGGCTAAATTATACTAATAGATGATTTTAACGAAAAAAACTCCTTCTTGCTGGATTCAAGGGCTAAAGTAAACGAGTTAAACATGCGACCTCTAATACTGCTGCAGCTCTGGCGAATCTGGCTCTGCTTGAAGATCACGTAAACATTGAAGACTGTCTCATAACTGCAAAGTTTAATCACCGTGTCTGTCAATGACGCCAAGGAATACACACTATCTTACGTGCCCTCTGGTAGGACCTTTATAGGTAAAATAAATTTTAGAATCACTTAGACCCTAGCTTGGAACTATGCTGCATAAACTCAACCCAGTAATTTATCAGTCATGAAGAGCAGGCAACTAGGCGACTTTAACGCCTACCAGAACGGACCTTTTGCTACTAGACAGGCAGGTGTTGCATCCTGTCAGGCAATTGGACTGCGAATTATGCTTGAGAAGCCCTGCGGTATATAGGCGAATTCCCCATTTGGATTACCAACTTTATGTTCATGTACTACCAGGAACATCAAACGTCCCTATATTGCAAGTTGCAATCATGGCTGAATTTCTGACAAAATACAAATAATCTACAAATTAGCCAGCGAAATGGAGAAATGGCCTTTTAGCAAAATGCAAAACTTTGCACAAACGACAACACAATTTGCGCAATGAAAAATTTTAGCCGGTAAATTTGGATAATAGGTTCCTGTCGCTTCGTACGCGCCCTGATCGAATTTCGTTCATACTTAAATAACGGCTTAGAGGCAGCATTATAATGCTGATTTCACAGTTATTTCGGCTGCCATACCATGAAATTCGGGGTCGCCAATGCGGGTTTCTTCTATGCCTAGTGCTCTCTTTGATCTGGGCTGCATTCTAGCATGGGCGTGTAAAGGCGGTAAGAGACTGTTTCGCTATTATTGTAGTCCTTGCTCCCCTGCAAACACAGCAGTCAAAGTTGGTAACAACGCCATATTCTTTAGCGGCTCTGCTTCATTTCTTCTTTGCATTTGAAAAAGTAAAACCATGCTAGGAATTTATGAGATGCTCACGTAGGCTATCAACCAAACTGGGTGCGGAGAACCCAACTTGTAACTAATTTCCTATAAGCGAGTTCATGCGAAGTCACAAGGACACTTTAGCAAAAACACATTATTGGCTTCAAATTTTACTCCACCACCTCCACATTCCGGTCTAACCCTTCCAATATTGAGACCTGTCCACTCTCTCAGAGCCATCAAAATTTCACCAAGTCTAAAGCAGTTAGGCTAGTAATGCACATATATTCCTAAACTCTGGGCACTGAACTCTATCCCGACAAATGCAATCAGGCAATTTTCCTTTGACCGTCATCTGCATACGAATTCGCCAAATAAAAAGTTTTCCGAATCAAAAATATAACGTGATTGAAGGCAACCTGGAAAATAAGTTGGACTATTTCTTTAAGGTAGAATCGATAATTTACACAGACACCGAAAGAGGAACCGTTGTACAAAATATTGACAAGCCTACCTATAGCGTAGGGTAAAATGGACCGAATCATTTGCCCAGCCAGGCACTACTGTCTTTTCTCAGCCACTTCCATCCAGGTTTCTGATCTAACGATAAAGTAGTACTGCCAAAGGGCAGTTCAAATGTGTAACCAACGTAGATTTCTGCTCAATTACAAGATTATACAGCAAACCATTCTGGTTAGATATGCATGTCGCTGCTATATTTGCGAATCGTGTCCTGTGCTGCGGGAAGACATGTCGATATTGTGCATAGTACCCCGATTTCAGTGCCTTGTTAAGCACTTGTGTCCATCCCAAACGAAAGGTCATAATAAAAGTTTGGTAATCAGCTTTGTCCACATCCAATCTGTGTCAATATTTCCTCATAAAATGGACAGTTCGTATTGCCAGATTTAAATCATAAATTAGCCGACAGTGCGAATCCGCATTCAGTAAAATATGAGCCATGTGTTTGTAGCCCATCAAGAATTCCAAAATTTTTTGCAATGGGTCAGTTTAGTATTTCATCAGTAAGAGTTCTTTATTGTCAAAGAAGTGTAAAAATTTCATGTATAAGATTTCATCAGGTTGAAAACTTTTTCGTGCACTATTTATGCTGCAAACCAAAAACCGGTTTGCCACTCCTCAGCGCTCTGAATATTATAAAGTGTGTCAGTGGAAAGTAATGGATTCGGCGTTTATCCGTTTCGAGAGAGGTAGACGAATTCGATTAGGTCGTATATTTTGGCTAAATTAATGGAATGGCTTGGTGATAACCATTTAGCATTTAAGAGTTCACTTCTTCCTCGGGTGAGATGTCGCCTGTTTCGTCATAAGGTTAGCAGTCACTGAGTGCTTATCGCCAAAAATTTGTAATGAAGTAAACAAACTTTGCGAAGGTATCCGCGTACAAATAGCAACCGTGGCCTAAATTTGTACGAAATAGAGAAGGACAATGCAAAACATGCGCATTACATCATTCAATTTACCCATTAGAGCAAATCTGGAAAGCAGGATAAAAATACCTGCCTTGTGTATCAGCACGGCCGCGTGAGGCGTTGTTACAATACTCGACTGTAATCCGGCATGGTAAACGGAATGCTAGACCTAGGAATGAAAATATTTTATTTTGTTTGGGACTGAAGTGCCATGTGACCTAATGGCAAATTTTGCGTCCAGTGGGCATCGCTAATGTAGACGACTGGCCTTCTAAGTAATAACGTATGACACAATCAATGTAGTAAGGGCAGCAAGAGCAGAAAATCAGTGCAAGAAATGACTGACGATAGTATGTAGTGGCAGCAGACCATGGCTGATGGTATTCTTTGCCACGTGCGTGAAGCGGTTCTCTCGTAAACCAGCAAAATACGCACTACAAGTAAAGTAGACAGATTAGGTCTGACCGGTGCTTAAGGGGCATACTATGATAATTGTAGCTACACTCTCCTGCCCATTTAGTACCCTAATTAACGGAAATTATAATTTAACTTTAATTATTGTTATGAGTTCTTGATGCAGTTCTCGACTCATGAGGCATACTGAGGTGACTCGCAGCAGTGCATAAGAGAGACGAAAAGCGACCAGCACATAAACAAAGGGACCATATCAACCAACACCAACGCAATATGACTGAAGCTTATGATACATCCCTCCCTCATATATTGCGCTGCCGTTTAGTGATCAAATTCATTACTGTCTACCCCACAGCCTCCTCACGACTTCACTTCTTCGCCCTTCAACCCATGGGTTAATTCAGTGTCATTGGAATGATCATATGATTAAGTGGTGCAAAGAGCAGACAATCAACGAAGCCTTTCCCTTTATCGCATCTTCCCCGCACCTGCATTCTCCTACCCTCAATCTCACCATGCAGGCTAACTGGCACTCTAAGATAATTCCAACCAGTGTCCACAAGTACATAGCGCCCACAAGTCCACAAAAACGACTAGTATGAAATTAATGGCGATCGTGGTGTAGTGTCACGGTAGAGGTGAAAAATCGACCCTTTAAACGTCTTCTTTAAACTATAAGCGGTCGAATAAAATTCTGCTGCCCCCTTTTTACTCGGTTTTAAATGCCGAATCTAACAAGAAATGATCGCAGTGTACATAAGGAAGCTTTGATACTTTAGTACTTATTAATGACTTTACCCATTAAGATTGCTTCCTTTCTCTGAGTGCACTTTTAGGCTTCATCTTCACATTGTTACCTTCGAACGTTAGTCCTAGGCAAGGAATGCGAAATCCCATCCTCCTATTCATAAATTGCAAGTTATTTTGATAACTACAAAGGTTTTAAGTTTTAAATTAATCTTTATCTAAAAGCAAGTAAAGATTGAGTTAAACTGTATTGCACCAATCTTAAAGCATTAGAATGGTTTGCCTACATTTTGCGAAGAATTACGTCTACAATAGAGATTAACACCTGAAAGCAACACGGTTGGGATTATCGAGGCGTTGGTAAGAGGTTTGGGTGTTGCCAGATAGCAGCGCATTAAGCTGACGAGTGAGTATTGAAACTGGTGGTAAATGGGAAAGTGAAATTAATCTAGGCATTCTTCAAGGTGCAATAAGAGCGCAGACGCAGGTAAAGGCAGCAAACTGCTTTTGCAGGGTAGAGACATCGTTATGCTTATGTGGTGGTCTCTCCTCCTCCCAAATAATATTTGAGATTTCACTATCTTATGCTCCACTAAGTGTGCACACTGAATAAGAAACACATAATCTCTCGAGCTAGCTCTCCTAAGTGCGATCGGCTGCATCGGAACCAGATTCGATTAAAAGTAATTGCAGTAAATTTAAAACCATTTAAAGAAATAGGTTAGTTGGAATTTTATTCATGTCGTTTTATTTGCCTATGTGCTTTCGTTGCTTGTGTAATGCTTTTTAAACTTCGAACCATGGAGTTATTACTTTTATGCTATGAATACTAAGTTTGCTTGAACCTACCAAACCCTAACGTCATACTATCCATAACCATTGCATCATCCTCATCCCAGGCCATCTCTTTAAAAGCACCGCTCTTTCTATTTGGCCATAAAAACAGAGGATTTGATTTTCGCAGTCGCTGCGCTGAGTCAGAGCAAGATTATGACAGTGAAGCTGGCCTCCTGAAAATGTCTACCAGAAGATAAAATCCTATTAGTAGGACAAATGAGCCTTTCAGCGATATGAATTGGGTTAGTATAAAAGCACGATCACGAGTTAACTACAGCGAAAAGTAAAGGATGAGATGTTGAGTTCTTAATAAAAGTGGTGGCTGTTGTAAGCACTAGTAGGCTGCTGAAGCAGATTCACGAAACAAGCGTTGAATCACTACTCGGTGGATGCGGCCTGAGCGGATTTCGAGAAGATGGTGACGGCTGGATGGGGCGTCACTTGCAACCCCTTATTTACAATCCTAACTAAGCTTCAAGCACTAGCGCCGCACAATAAAGGCTCCAGACTGGATTTCAAGTGACCCATCAGTTATTACCATTCCCATTTTTGAGCATGCTGCAGTGGTTGAATGGCAAAATCCTGTGCTTTAGCAGTTATAATCGAAGTTGAGTGCCGAAGGTAAGTCAAGCCAATCTCTTTTGACTATTCGTTATAGTCGTACTTCCAGCAAGAAAGATTGTGAAAAGTTGTGCAATATCGGAGAGGTGCAAGAATATCAGGTGGGCTAGCCAAACACCTCCACCCAATACCCTGACCTTTTTAAGGTAGTAGGTGGAGTAGTCCGCCAAAAAGCGATCCTTTCATCCTGCTTTACCTGGACTATAATGAGTCCCTTTCAGTTGCGGTTATTCTACTTCTTAATAACGACGAAGCCAATTTCAATTTGTTCCTATCCACGGCATGTAGAAAGAACCGAATAACCTGAAGTCTGGACCAAACGATTGAAGGCCCACTTGGCACACGATTTTTATTCATGATTCGAATAAATCAATGTAACGCACGGGGCTGCAAAAATGTCGCATTTCAATCTATTTCGAGTTGCCATATTTATATAGAGTTGTTAACTTTGTTTGATTAGGTAAATCGTGAGGTATCATTACTGTGCGAACTTTCTACCGTGGCTTTTGCCTTTACTTGCTCAATTACATCCGCTTGGTATAAAATTGGGAGTGTTTAGGTAAATATTGTTTGTTTTAGCATAAATAAGCAAACAGGACCGATATTTTATCCTTTAGGATTCTGGGAGATCGAGTGTTGGTCTGTTCAGAGCTGAACTTCCCCAATTTTTTACTGAGCTACTTCTCCGCAATCTGCGACGATTGTCAGACATCTTGACATTGACCTGAGCTAATTGATAGTGCGGTACTAATTCAATATTCGCCGTTAATTTAAATGCATATGTCACAGCATTTAAGGGTGGTCAGCCCTAACAATTTCATTAACGGATTAGTGCTACGAGAGGTATGCATAACTGGTCCACCGTCCACGAATCCACAAAAGGAGATTACCAATTCTTCTCACCTCCATCCGCGTACCAGATGCTTATGCATGTATACACGATTATGCATCCTACCTTTCTGTGCCACTACTACAGCATTTAAACTGGGCTAAATGAAATGCATTGTACTTCGTAACTTGCATTGTTCAAACCCATAATTCCACCATTTAACGCCATGTGTTGTTTAACTTTAAGAGCTCTGAATTCTGATCTGGCACTGGTCCTTACAAGCGGCACCACAAAAGGCTGTACTTTAGTTTGATGAGGTAGTGACAAATGCATAGATTTGGTAAAATCTCACCTATTCTGATTGTAATGACGAACACAGCCATGCGGTTCTCGTGCACGTTAAATGGCAAAAGTCCCTGCAAATGCGCGGCAAGACTATTTCTTTACCCACCAATCAATGCCTAAGTCACTATTTTAGCATAATGAATTGCTAGTATGGGAATGCAGTCGAAGATTATCAATGGAAACCTGAACTGCCTCTGGTCTCTTGTTTAACTCCATGCTGAAGGTGTTTACTGGCGTCTGTCATCTTTATCACTGACAATCTATGTTCCATCATTTCAAGTGTTTCTGTTACATGTGTACCATCAAGAAAGCCATTTGCATGACGAGTCTCTAGTCGCCATTGTTTGCAGCATGCCGTGACCTTGCGTTAGTGAGCGGCTTGTGAACGTTATATCGCAGTCCAATTAGATGTGGCAGATTTGTCAAAATGAATCGCTAAATAGCAAGGTTAGCTGAGGAAATAATGTTAGCTTAATCGCGCGATTCGGTAACAAGTCTTCGGCTGCTTAATTAGATGATTTGAGGAACTGCGTTAAATCTGCAATCAAACTCGCTTCCAACTGAAATTCGAAGCGGACTTTTGGCTCTATCAGTAGGTTTGTAAGCTCAAAATACCTTCTTGCTTCTTGGCAAACCTGAACAATGACTTAGGGGTTCCTTTTAACCAACGCAATGGAATCATTTTAAATTAAATAAAGTTAAATGAAGGCCCTTTTAATGGTTTCGTTCCAAGCGTATTATAGCCATATTTATATACATGCGCATAAAGCATGCAGTGACAGCGAAGTCCCACTGTTTAATTCTTAGGATGCGCTTTCATTGCGAGAATAAATTCAATTGACTCACCACTATGAGTACCATTACTTCAATCTAAATTGCTTCCATTTCAAGGCCTCTTCTTTCACAGTGTAGCCACGCTCGACTGCAGGAGCGCCTGTGTACCTTAGTGACTGTCGTATCCGATTAAGTTATAATGAGAAGCAAGTGGTTTGGTTCAGCCACAAAATAGAACCTGGATCATAACCTCAATTAAGTCATAAGCGGTCACATTCATCACCATGCGTCAAAACTGCTCGCTTGGGTGGACTTTTTAAATGGAGTGAAAGATGGGAATCGAATAGCTCACCCGTTTTAAACTAATTCAGCTTTTCCAAATATTGCGCTGACAGCACTCATCTCAACGTTGTTGACATAAACCTCTTCGCACACATTTCGGATCTACATAATGAGTGCTGCAAGATTGCGACAATGTCCGGAAAGGGAGCAGCCAACAAAAATGATGAAGAGTTTCCAAATTGAGCAACCTTGTTTTCTTATTGCTAATAATAAGGAAATTTGTGTAACAATTGCGCGGTTTTCGTGTTCTTGTTCCTAAACTGGCACAGTAACAGCCCTTAACAAACGAGATAGAAGTGATTTACTAATCAGATGATGCAGGTTTCCTGTTGCTGCCTTTACTAAGAAGGGAATTATATAAATTTTTAAGGCACCGTATACTACTCTTCACAATTTGATCTATTTAAGCACGAGTAACATCTTCTTGGTGTCACAACAATGCATAATTGCGCAGTAATTGGTAGATCATCCTACACTATGAATGCGTTAGGGGAATATAAAAGACCGCTAAAGCTAATTTACGTGAAGAAAACACTTCCATACTCATGTGCTTTACCCCATCAATTGCATTGCCATCCTTTTCAAGTGTGCAAGCTAACAATCAAAAGTGCAACGATGGCACCAAGAAAACTCTTTCTGCAAGAAAATATGCTTTGGAGTAACAACGCTGAGGACCCATGTAAAGCATCCAATACAATTGTAGAGGACGAAATGCGAGCAATAACTTCTTTTTAAAGTTTTGAAACAAAGTTTTTAAAGCGTACCTAGATTGGCGTTGCCAGAATATTCTGCCCATCCCTCAAATATACCTGCCACAATGGAATTTCTGTCCTGGTGGGATCAATATCGAGGAACATTTGAAGACTCGTAAGAATAAAAATTGAAATGCAAATACTTTGCAAACATATTAGAAAGCTACTAATTACAAGGAAAATAAAATATTTGATTTTTCTTAATTGCATAAGTGCTGTTGCTGTCCCTTAGGAACGTTTCTTTCTTAGTATTGCTTGATGTTCTCGTAGCTATCGCCTTTCTGTTCACGCTGAGGAAGTGACACTTGATCACCAGAAAGCTTCAAGAATAGCCAACATCTTGGTTGTCGAAATGTAATGCATGATATACTCAAATGCATAGCATAATTAGAATATCCGTGCTTGCTATGCACAATAGAATCCGCACAATTATGCTACCGAGCCTATGAATCGCAACTGCGACGCTGCTTAACTAATTATCACGTCAACCACGCTTCAGTGGTTTGTATGGTTAGACGGCTGGTGTTTCATATCTGCCATCACAAATTGCATCAAGCTTAGTGATATGTGCTCTGACCTCCCTGCTTCTAGGCTCAAATCATGCACCCCAAATGCATGATGTGAGGTCGCTCATTAGTAGAAACCGTGATCCACGATCCTTGCGAAGCTGACTATTCCAACACAAATGTACTGCGCTGACAAATCTTGCACGGAAAATCAACATCTACCGCCATTGACAGATGTTCATATGCTAACCATAAAGTGTTCCATTGGAAAAATGCCATGGCTTTGGCACCATGTAAGGCCAAGTGCTTAGTGGGATTCCCCAATTTTCTCTAACAAGTTAGACCCCACTCGCCGCAACTCCTCCGTTAAAATAATTTGCTATCTAACGACAAATCAGGAGAGCTTCAGCTACTCCTTTACAATTGTTCAGCAATTTCCATCCTTTTCCAAAGGAACAATAAGCTTGTCTGTCAGTTCAACACTAACCTCCTACTCCTATGCTGTCCACGTGCTCCAAACCATTTTCTCTCCAAATCCTGGCACCCAATACAGCATAGAATCATGACAGTTCGGCTGTAAAAGAAACATCTGCCTCCCCTTGTTTGCGTGCTTTGCAACTGCAATCTGAGAGTGACCAGCAGCTGATTGAAAAGTGCCTAAGCGCTTGATTAAATATGTTGACTAAGTCACACTGGCACGCTGACAGTAAAATTGGCGACATGATTTTCCTGCTTCCTTGCTTCTCTCACTTTTTTTTACCTAACATTTGCTCTTTTCAATGAATTTTCCAGATTTTGACCGCACAGGTTCTGTGTGACATGGGCAGTAGTGGATATTTTTTTTTCTGTGTTGATGAAAGGAAGATGCAACCCTTCGCGCATGTCTAACACCAATGGCATTTAGGCTGCCAAAATAAAACCTGCCTCAAGTAGTTGTAGGAAAGTGATTTTGTGGAAAAGGAGGGCTTGAAAAAAGCGTCTGATAAGAGGTTCGTCAGATATCAACAGCTTACCAACTTCGCCGCATCTAAAAGTCTTGCGGTGTAGACGATGCAGAAAGAAGTGCTTTTATGAAGATAAACCAAGCTTACATTCATCAAGCGATGGGATGAACAAAAAACAGCACTTTTGATGCGAATCTGTGCCAAAACAAACTATTTGAAACTTCACTGAATTTTGTTAAATTTTAAATCAATGACACCATCGTTCGTACGGGGATAAGCATGGGTACACATCTCGCCCATTCTTAACCTTTGCCGATAAAATTTGCGAGTGCACTCCAAGCACAGCCATCTCATAAATCTGACCAATGTCCATAAGTTACATCTTAAAATGAGTGTTACCTGGTTATAGCCTTGAGTGAAATTCCTTCGAGTTTGGTCAGTCCATTCGCTGGCTCACTTGTTTGGGACATTAATTTCGCCATTTTTCGACTCTTCCACCCTTCAAACAATAGCCATAACTTTCAAAAAAGGCATAAAATAATTTTAAAGTAGTTATTAATAGCGCTGCATGTCTTCTTCCCACGGTACAAGCGAGGCTTCATTTTCTTGCCTTATTTATCTGCGTTTACCCATTTGTTTACGCTCCTACCTAGAGAAAATAATTTCCAGCTAAAAGTATGGGAAGGATCTATGGATTTTGGCGTTGCGCCGTGAGTACGGTATACTGCATGCTACGTGGCCTTATCACCTCCATGTGCAGAAATCACCTTATAATCAGGGAACAACTTACTCGATAAATGAACTTAGTCATAACAGATCATGGCGCTTGTGCGCTTTAAGTCTAGCTTAGTGGAATAGTGAAGGGACAAATGAATCGCTAGTGAACCCAACTATCGTCGCGGCTCTAGTCTTTACGTAAGCCAGTCAGCTGCATGCAGGTGTCATAATATCTTGCTGGATGCGAGAGTTGTTGGTTTGCACTCATGTGTCCTTCCTTGGCATTAAAATGCACCGACTTCGTATAAAAAAGATGATCATACTTTGTTGTCTGTTTTCGTGAAGAAATATGTCGACTTTGGAACAGAAATAGTCTATGTGATGGAATTAATTATGTACACTCTTTTCTGATGCACTTAACTTCTTGTCTGGGGGAGTAAAATCTCACCCGATACAAATCATTAGGATTACATGCCCGTACACACTTCTTTATGTTTCATTGACATTTAGCATATGAATTGGTGCTATCTGCCCAGCAATCTACTCTGCTTGTAACTTACAGGTACAAAGAGCCACACTCAATCTTGCATAGATTCTGCCAGTGCTTAGGCCAAATCCGCATTTCTGCATCCACAACTATAGTCAACAAGATGAACACGTACCTCCACACCATCATTGGGGCACATGCTGGCGTAATTCGTCCTCATCGCACAAATTTTGGTCAAGCTAAAGTGATTGTGCGTTTGTGTGTATGGATCTACTTTGTTAGTGTGCCATAGCTTGATGCGGTTTGTACAAAACGCTGGGGAGGTTAATTTGCCAGGCCAGCGATGTGATGCCAAAACGCGAGGCTATCACAGAAGGGATAGCTTTTTGTTTTGTAAGACCATGTAAATTAATTAATGGGTTTAAATATAGTGCTTGCTCAATTCGCTTCACGTAACAATGGGGTGACTTCGATAATCTTCCTGTAATGGCTGTGAAATCGGAAACCTCTGACACAGTGCAGTGTAAAATTCGGAGAAAAGAATAAAAGCAGGAATGGAAGAGCACTAAGGAATGTAGGAATCATGCTAAGAGTTGTCGCAGCAAACTAACGTAACAGTAATCGTCAAAAATAATTAAACCGTTTCCTCTATCTAAGTTGCTGCTTCACTTGTCGCGGACCATACCCATGTATTATGTATGAGCAATAAGGTTTGTTAATCGGAATGAATTACCAGTTCATTAGGAGGGCTTGACAACAATTTGATGGGCCTGCGCTTATGCGCGAAGCAGCATCAAGGAGTAGAATTGAGCCATAGAATTAGTTGCGTAGATATGGAGACCTGGAGCACATCCAGTTACCATTATTGCCGGAAAAGATAAGGAAATGGATGTAACCAATGTCAAGACAAGATGAGCCGTGTTTCGCCCTGCCGCTATGCTGCTAAATAGCATTAATTTTCTGGATCTGAAGTTTAAAATAAGTGTACTTCCTTCTGCATCAATTTCTCGAAGTCACTTCCAAGCGCAGTGCGCGAGAGCTGATTTCTGGGCAAACAATGATATATTTTAGCAGGCTTGATAAAAAACTATAAAACAGGGCATTCGTAAAATGAGGGATTTGACAAACATTACTTAATTCATGTGCAGAAAATTAGTGCTGCTCAAAGAGAAGCATTAGGAAGGCGTGCCTACTAAAAATTGGCAGAGATCTCTTTGACTCTCGAACTTCACAGTTTGGATGATAGAAAGCATGGCCTTGATGAACGAGTGGCAAGGAGAGCTGAAAATAGCAGTCAATAGTCGAGATTAGGGGAGATGGTGGTGAGAACGATTTGACCAAATTTTCCCGGTAAATTGTCATTTGAGATTGGCAAGCTGCACTTTTATGCACTTTGATATCTCAGTGATCCATAATAAATCTGAAGCATCGTGAGTCCAATCATCTAGAAAGGCTTAATGCGACACCTTTCCATTGTAGAATCCACAGCAGTAGCGCAGAAAATGAAGCAAAGCCTGTTGAAGTAGGCATGACATCTGGTCATCAAGAGGGACCAAAAGACTGCAAAATTACCTTAGCTTGCAGCATGGTCTGTAGCCTTGTCTAAAAGTTGAGTCTTATCACTAACATTATAGAGACTTCCCCGAGATCGCCAACTGCTTATCCAACGACAGCTGGCTTCGTCTAAATTCATTCAGCGTGAAGACTATC